>PVIA01014629.1:0-26206 GCA_004024845.1 Tonatia bakeri
GAGGCATTTAAGGCATGACCCCTGGTAAAGTGTACTTCCTGGTGCTATGACCCATTAGCCATTCTTTTCTTCTCAAGCTGCTTCTATAGTCACTGAGACTGAAACAACTGATTTGGCTTTGCATGCTGCTCGTACTTTGAATGCAACACATGATTCCTTAAGTGTCTTAAATGAGGACGTGTATCAATTTAGGAAAGTAACTTTGCAAAATTGTATGGCCCTAGATGTGCTTACTGCACCCGAAGGTGGGGTGTGTGCCGTAGCAGGGGCTGAAGGACGTGTTGTATACGCTCCTGATGTCCATCACAATGTTAGCCAAGCTCTGCAGGCCTTAGCCTCTGAGACCCATGTCATTGAACGCCTGACAGGTGATCCCTTGCAGGAATGGTGGGCTTCCCTAACCACTGCATGGCGGTGGGTGCTTGCTGTCTTGGGTGGCAGGGCTTGTGTTTTGGTTGTTTGTTGCTGTGGTTTCTCCTGCTGTTATGGTTTATGGGTGCAGAGCTCTGCCCTCCTCACCAAGGGACCTTTGGAGAAGACACCCTCATGTAGATTGTGCAGTGAAGTCCTCGAAGGGGTGGATGTTAGGGTAAACAGAGTCAGTCTGGCACCTCACCCAGATGTCTGGGCAACGAAGATAAGCAGTATTCCCATAGCCTGGAGTCTGGGTCCAATAAACTGTATTTCCGTAACTATGAGTGGGCCTGCATGTGCAGAATCACTCTGTGTTATGTAAGGTTTTGGCACCCTGCTGGCTTTGTGTACATTTAGTATATAAGGGACTTAAGGTCTTCCTTCTGTGCAACGTGTGGCTTGCGGTATCCGTGGATCACCCTACCTTTGCATAAAGGCATGTCTGGCATTCCTTCAACTCCTCGAATTTTCTTTCATCTGCTCCAATCCTGAGGGAAACTACCTGGCCTTGAAACGCACAAGTACCCATTTGTATGTGCTCATATGTGTTTCATAATTAAACTTGCTACCTCATTTCCACTCTATGCCTTGTGTCTTGCTTGAATTTGTCTCTTGTGAGTGCACGGGAACTGAGACAGAAGAAGGGGGTCTCCTACTTGGGTCTCTCTCTCTGTAACATATTTTGGTGCCATGACTCTGATAGTCATTCAGATTCCACACTTTGTCCCCAGCTGCCCAGAACGCAATGAGCAACAGTCCCCTCAGTAATGTGTTATTGCTTGTTTCACCTTCAGGGTTAGAGGAGACACAGCAGTGCTGTGGAGGAGGAGTTCAGATATGCTGCATCTGTGTGGGAGGCAGAAAAGGATAAGCCCTTGGAACCGGAAAAGCCAGTGTTCCTGCTGCCTATCACCCGCCAGACCCAACAAGCAGAGGCAGGGGTTGAATCTTTGTGGGAGCTTTATTCAGAAGGTCAGTGATCTGAGAAGATGATGGGTTTGTACCCTAACAGACCATCTTAAATTTTATTTCAAAACAGCCCTTTTTATTAGGAGAATAAAGTATAGATAAGGTGTTTGGAATTCAGGGAAAAGTTAATTGGATTAAAACATTGCAGCATTCTTGCTTTCAGTGGTGGTCTTTAGCTGTGTCCTGGGTGGTGGTCATCTCACCCTGGAGTACAATGGCTCAGATATCTCCTGAGCCATTGCTTGCAGTCTTGAATTGCTTGCAGTCCTCCTGAGGCACAAAGGTGGAATTGTTTGTGGTCTCCTGGAGTCAGGGTGCACCAAACTTTCAGTTCCTCATTACCACCCCCCATGAAATCAATTTCATAGGGAAGAGCTCATTTTGCTGTTGAGCACATATCTTAGCATGACTCCGTCTAAGGGGACTTAGGAATATGCGTAATTGCAGGTATACATAGGGGACACATTGTATACTACAGTAAACTATGATACCGAAAAAAACAAAAACAAAAACAACAAATGCCTCTCTAACACCAGTGATACTAGGAAACTTGGAGGTTAGTTTAGACAAACCAATACCAAAGTATCCCTGTCTCTGTTTTATGTTGGATACTACTTCATTTACTCGCTTTATTTTATGCTCTATGAGCTGTGAATTATCAGTCAGGTTGAAACAGCAGAGTCCTTTAAATTCTTCACATTCATGATTATGTATTAAAAGAAGGTAGTCTATAGCTGCACGATTTTCCAGTACTGCCTCTCTAATTTGTCTTAGTTCTTGACTAATGGCACTGATGGCTTGTGAGGTGGCATTCAAAGCTTTTGCCATAGCATAGGCCAGTCTAGTTATTTCTACATTCAAATAGGTTACTGTGGCTGGCATTACAAATATGGTTAAAGGCATATATTCGGTGGGGCTATAAAGGTGTACATCACTGTTACAATCAGGTGTGAGGGGGCTTCTGAGGCATGAACACCATCAGTCTTCCCAGAGAGCACGGTCCCCCAGAGCTGTTTCCTGGAACATAGGAGTAAGAAGTCCTTCCACATTTTAGAAAACATCCAGTTGGCAATTTAACCTGAGCAAAAGCATAAGATACACTAGTGGTGGTACTGAAATTCATCTTCACACCTGCTGAGAGCACAGAGCAGTTTTTAGAACAGTTGACAAAAGTTACACACTCTCTAGCTGGGGCTACATTAGCAACCTGTAAGGAAAATATTTCCCTGTCCTTTAGATTTACCACAGGCCCCCAATTATAAATATCAGAATAGGTCATTTTCTTATTGACAAGGTCAAACACAGTATAATTTTGAAGCCTTTCTAAGGGAGTACAAACACCTACAATAGATGAAGTGAAAACTTGGTCAACATAAATTCCTTCTGCAAGACAAGAACCAGAAAAGTTTAGAGCCTTTTTTGCTAAATATACCCAAACATATTCATTTTGTTTGAAAGTGATAAGTTGGGGGGGGGCACCACCCTCAAAGCACCCCCCACCCCCAGCCCTGTCAACATGGATGAGAATAAATCTACCAAGACATGATCTTCTTGGGGAGGAAAGGTAGCCAGTCTCTCAGAGGAGAAGGGCCTTGAGCCTGTTCTTCAATGGGCTTTTATTGGGTTCAATTTGCACAGGAATACAGGGGGTATACATAAAGCTCATCAATCATTGTCAGGCAGTAAGGATCAAACAATAGATAACATTCAAACAATTACCAGGGCTTATTCTGAGTCAGGGTCAGATAACTAAAAGGCCATAAAGCTCTGGAAAGCGAACTCACTTTATTCTTAGACCCTTATCATTTAAATTAAGGGTATTCTTTGCAAAGCTGGTTTCATAGGATTTTATACATTCTTTCTTAGGCCTGATTGCCCCCAAAATTGCCCATTCCAGCACAGGGCCACACACACCTCCGGCATTGTTTCAGGCTTAAAATCTGGTGGGGGTTGCAGGCATCCACGAGTGTAGGAGACTTTTTACAGGTAGAATGAGGACTCAGGCTATGACAAAGTCAAGGGATGAAGGTCCATCACCCCTTTTCTATGGTTCCCTAAATCCTTCCCCGATGGCCCCTTTGTGACCATGCCTGTCTTAGGTTGTCCCTCCCTTGAGGAATCTTACCTGTCATTGGCTAACCAGTCATCCACCTGGGGCCAAGCAGGGTGAAGTAAAGGGGGCAGAGGCTGTGCCCCTGCTTGGAGGATAAGCTTTGTCTTCTTACTAGGCTTATGGTTCCAAGGTGTTTTTATTCAGCCTTAGCCACGGCGGGGTTACAGCTTCTGAAACCAGGCAGGGTGGTTCCCAACAGTAAGTTCTCCATAACTTGGGGTTGAACAAAAAGTAATGAAAAGAACATAAGCCATTGTTTTTGAGAGATAACTTTCAGTTCTTCTTGTGGTTTGGCAATCCATGGTTCCTTCAGTGCTTTGTTTACTTGGGTGTGATGATTCTGAAGTTTCATTCCTGCCAGTTTCACCATGGCTGGGGTGGTGAGGAGTACACCCCAAGGTCCTGTCCACTTTTCTTCTAGTTGGCTCTCTAGAGATCCCATCTTCCAGGTCTTGAGTAGCATCTTATCTCCAGGCTCAAAGGAAAGTAGTAAACCATAAGGGGAGAAGTCTCTAATACAGGTAAGGTCATTAATTATAGCTAAGGTGTGACTTAACTGTTGTACATATTTCTTTACCTTCACTTCTTGATCTATATACATCTCTCCCACCCCAATCATAGCCTGAAATGGTCCCTGTACACAATTTCATAAGGACTCAATTAAATCCCACTTCAAGGAGCCACCCTTAGCCTGAGCAGGATAATAGATAAAGCTTGGCCTGGTGAAGATGAGCTTCTTGACACAACTTGGCTATATTTTTTTCTCTACCTTCCCAGAGTCCTGAGGTCTCCATGCTGTGTGAAGTCTTCACTTGATTTCTATAAGTTTACTAACCTTCTGTGTGATTTCTGAAACAAAAGCAGGTCCATTATCACTCTGTATGCTGCCAGGAAGGCTGAAGCAAGGGATTATTTCCTTCAGTAAGGTTTTCACTACCTCTGAGGATTTCTCCATTATAGTGGTATAGGCTTCTACCCATCCTGAAAAAGTGTTAACAAAGACTAGGAAATATTTCCACCCTCCAGAAGACTCTCAGCAAGGTGACAGCTGGAGGACCTGGGTGGGCAATGCGGCTGCTGGTGGACCAGGCAAGGCAGTGGCTGGTGGATCAGGCAGTCCCACATTTGCATGTGGATAGACCAGAAGGAACAAATTGGGAACAAGACAGACCACTCAACTCAGGTTTCCAGCTCAGGGAAATAAAGCCTCAAAACCTCTGACTGTGAAAATCTGTTGGGGTTGTGGCAATGGGATAAATTCCTAGCTTCACAGGACAGTTTGTTGGAGAGAACCACAGGGTTCTAGAATGTACACAAACTGACCTGCCTGGGAATCAGCAACAGAAGGGCCCAATTTGTTTGTGGGTAGCGAGGGAAGTGACTGAAAGCCTGAAGAGAGCGGAGCAAGCAGCACTGTTTCCTCTCAGAACCCTCCTCCACATAAAGCACCACCATGCAGTGATATGGGTTGTCCCACCCTGGCAAATACCTAAGACACTGCCCCTTAATGTAACAGATGCATCAAGAAAAAAAAATATGACCCAAAAGAAAGAACAGATCAAAGCTTCTAAAACAGAACTAAACAGTGAAGAGATAGCCAACGTATCAGATGCACAGTTCAAAACACTGGTAATCAGGATTCTCACAGAAATAGTTGAGTAAGGTCACAAAGAAGAGGAATAAGTGAAGGCTATACAAAGTAAAATGAAGAGAAATGTACAGGGAACCAACAGTGAAGGGAAGGAAACCAGAAATCAAATCAATGATTTGGAGCAGAAGGAAGAAATAAACATTCAACCAGAATAGAATGAAGAAATATGAATTCAAAAAAATGAGGAGAGGCTTAGGAACTTCAGGGACAACTTTAAATGTTCCAACATCCAAATCATAGAGGTTCCAGAAAGGGAAGAGGAAGATTAACAAATCGAAAACTTATTTGAACAAATAATGAAGGAGAACTCCCCCAATCTGGCAAAGGAAATAGACTTCCAGGAAATCCAGGAAGTTCAGAGAGTCCCAAAGAAGTTGGACCCAAGGAAGCACACACCAAGGCACATTATAATTACATTATCCAAGATGAAAGATAAGGAGAAAATCTTAAAAGTAGCAAGAGAAAGGAGACAGTTACCTACAAAGGAGTTCCCATAAGACTACCAGTTGATTTCTCAAAAGAAACCTTACAGGCAAGAGGGGTCTCAAAAGAAGTATTTGAAGTCATGAAAAGCAAGGACCTACAACCTACATTACTGTATCCAGTAAAGCTACCATATAGAATAGAAGGGCAGATAAAGTGCTTCCCAGATAAGGTCAATTAAAGCACTTCATCATCATCAACCCCTTATTATATGAAATGTTAAAAGGACTTATCTAGGAAAAAGAAGAAGATCAAAAATATGATACAGTAAAGTGACAAAAAACTCACAACTATCAACAACTGAACCTAAAAAAACAAAAATAAAAACAAAAATGAACTAAGCAGACAACTAGAACAGGAACAGATTTATGGAAATGGAGATCACATGGAGGATTATAGTGGGGAGGGGGAGGGGAGAGAATGGGGGAAAAGGTACAGGGAGTAAGAAGCATAATTGGTAGGTACAAAATAGACAGGGGGAGGTTAAGAATAGTATGGGAAATGGAGAAGCCAAAGAACTTATATGTACAACCCACAGACATGAACTGAGGTCGGGGAATGCTTGGTGGAAGTTGGGGTGCGGGGTGGAGGGGAATAAAGGGGAGAAAAAATGGAACAACTGCAATAGTATAATCAAGCACATACATTTAAAAAACATAGGAGTATAGAAACAAACTTAAGGTACCAACACAAACAAGTTAAACCATGAGACATAGTCTGTTTAAAGGTTTAAAAGGACAGTTCCAACAGAATAATACCTACTCAGTCCCCATAAATATAGCAACGCGGTGTCCTCCCCTGGGAAAATAATTATTGTCTCAAACCTGCTAAAATATATTGAAAATGAAGTGATTATTAACACTAGTCTACTGTATAACAATATGCTTCATTTAAATAATAAAAAGGAAACACAAACAACACAATCATTCTAAAGCTTCTGTGGGATTAAAAACTAGATATAACTTACAATTAGATATTATATGTAAAGTACATACAGAAGAGAAGAACACTTATTTGGGATTTGATTTAATTGGTTTTAAAGTTTAAATATATTATCAATATGAAAAACAAAAGCAACATCAAAATTATCCTATAGAAAGCATCAAAGATAAGAAAGGAACAGAAATCATAAATTTAAGTTTTATGCATTTCTTGGAGGAAAAAATTTACGTTACCACTAGTATTCATATAAAACTTGTAGTTTTATAGGAAATATCTGTATGAGCGTCTATATTTAATGAGTATTTAAGTTCTTAGGAAAAAGACATCTGGAGAATATATGAAATTATTTCTCATTTTAAATTTGTTAAAATTTTTGGCTAGAAGAGGTGAAAAGTATACCTGATTGTTTTACTTTTAAAATATCTTTTATTCCCCTATTAAAAACAAAAACAAAACAAACAAACAAACAATCAAAGGACAGTTCCCATAGTTTTCAACTAAAACCCTTATAGAAAGGACCCCTCCCTGTTCTTACGTCTTCCCCAGTGACCATCAGAGTCCCTGACATCCCCAGCTGGATACTCTTGAATCACTTTGTAGAAAGAGCCAACCCTTTCAGGAGTTCCAAAATGGCAGAACAATACCACCTACTCCTGTGAGCCAGCAAAGGACCTCAAACTCTGCTTCAAAACCCTGTTTCAGAAAAGTAACACAACAACTAGACCTTAATATACTCGTCTTTCTCATATTTCTGACACTCTCTCTCCGGCCTGTCAGTTTGCTCAGCCTCCTACCCCAGGAAGAAATTTTCCTATCCCTGTTGAATTTAACCTGTATCAAATAAAGTCCCAGTCCTCCACTCCACTAATTTCTCATCAAACTTGTCACCTCTAGGATACAGCAATTCCAGGTCAAGGTAATGACTCTTTGGGAATCCAGCCCATCGTCACTTAAAAAAACACCAGCCAACAACCTTCAGTCTCTTATTATAGGCCTCTAGAAGGACATCACTAATGGACACCTCCTCTGACTCACAGCCAGGAAGTACAGGAATGCAAATCATGACAGCACCCCTTTTCAGCACAAAGAAGCCAGGGCTGTCATTGCCCAAAATCCAGAAAGATTTGGGTTTCTATTACTTGATGGGGGAAATGTTAGGTAGCAGCTAGGGATGAACATTAAGAGGCACTCATAAATCAGGACACTCACCATTACAATCTAACAAATTAATACAGATGGCTAGCAACAAAAGAGAGGCATGTCTCACCAACTAATTTAGCAGTCCTGGGCCAGTGTGATAAGATTGCCAGGTGTCCAGAACATCGTAAGCAAAAATAGCACAGGAGAAGGGGAGTCCTACAGACTGTGCTGGGAAAGTGGGTGGGGTCTCTATAACAATCTCACTAAGATTGCCCAGTGTTCTGATCATCACAAGCAGGAATAGCACAGGGATAGACAGGAGTCCTTGAGACTGTGATGGGAAAGGGAGCCTCTGTGGCAATTGCAGTAACTAAGCCTTTACTAACTGAGAAAGAAAGCTTTTGTAGTTGTACATTATTCCCAAAGGAAAGAAGGAGGGAGAACCTAGAAGCTGACGAAGGTATATAACTCCTTGAACAACAATAGTTGATGTACTTCGAGTAGCTAAGTATCCACTTGTAGCCTCAGCTCGTGTATAGAACAAACTCACTAACTTACTAACAACTTTCTTTCCTCTATATGTGGGGCTTTTAGACTAGGGTGCCTGCCTGCAGCATTGTGCTCGTATGTGCTTTATAAATAAAATTGCTATGTCATTTCCACTATATGTGCTGTTTCTCTATTGAATTTGTCTCTTGCAAGCGAGACAAGAACAGAGGTGGGGAAGAGGGCCTCCTTACTGAGATCTCCCCCCTCCATTACAGTTGAACGTGGCAGGCAGAGAAGCAGTAGAGTCTAAATGAGAGTATCGAATGCCAAAACCACAGTGGAAAATAGGTCTTTTCTTGAAGTATGGGCTGTGTATCAGGTAACAAAACAAGATGCTTTGCAGAGTTCACAGGGTCTTCAATACCTCCCTCAGCCCAAATTAAGGACTGGGACTGGGGTCCAGGATGGTGCTTGGTTCTGTCACATTGTGCATGGAAAGGTCATGACCATCCAGATAGTTTTATTGATTTATTTGATCTTCAGGCAAAAAGGGCAGCAGGAAAAAATCTATTGCAGAAATTTCCCAAGAGAAACTGCAGAAGATCTGGCAAAAATTCCCAGAATCAGTTTTTTCTGTGAGGTGAGTCTTGCTCCTGATCCCTCATCTTGTCTTCCTTTTGTACCTTGTTTTGCTTCACTTCTGTGCTTCTTATGTGGGTGGAGTTGTGTTCAAACTCAGACTGGTCCACCAGAGTCCTGATTTACTTGTGACTTTTTCATATTACAATTTGATTTTTTTTTCTTTTTTGTGCAAGTAGGACAGCAAATTCTAGTGGGAGCATTTCTGTGAACATGTAAAGTGTTTTATCTGATGCTTTCTATGATATGTGTCAATACATGGCATGTTCTCAATTTTTGTAAGTATCCTCAAACTGCCCTTCAAAAAATACTTGTTACTTAATGTTCTCCACATTGCAGGGAGAAATGTTTTTGCCCTTCATGTTAACAGAATATACAAAAAGTTTGAATTGTCATAACTGATAGGCAATAATGCCTGATTGGAATTGTAACGTTGCTCTGACCACCACTGAGCTGGGTATCTCTGTAAGTGTACAATGATTATTTACTTGTGTTTTTTTTCTGTGAAATATAATACTGTGTGTGTGTTGTCTGTTTAAATTGTTTCTTTCTTAATGCAGACATAGGGGAAAATCTCAGTATATATTTATTTTTTCTTACTATTAGCCAACCATTTCCCCTTTGTCCCAAGTTGCTTATTATTTCCACATTTTCTGTGATAGGGTTTTATTTGTCAGTCTTTCATTGAATGATTTGATAATTATGACTCTTGAAGTATCTAATATGAAGTTCCTTCTACCATCCCATTCCACCAGGTTAATTTCTGTCCAAACAACCATGAAGAGATATGTCCTGGGCCATCAGTGCCTCAAACTTTACATACTTCTGAGGGAATGAAGTTACAGACCTTGTAAAGAAATTTTTCCACTGAGCTTCCAGAAAAAAAAAAACAAAAAGTAGCTCCATGTGTCACACTATTAGGAATTAGAATTTTGGTTTAACTAGACTCTGACATCAGAGGGGTGACCAGAAACCTGTGACCCTAAAAGTCTTCATGGGGAATAGCTGTCCCCACCTTCAAAAGCACCTTACTTTTTCAATGGAATCAGCTCCCAACCTTATAACTTAGCCTTAGTGATAAGGTGTAGCAGCTCCCATGCTGCTATTCCTTTACCCTGTGTATACTCTGTAGTACTAGGGGAAATGGCTCTTCCAGGTCCAAGGGCAGGGAAGCAGCACAACTATTAGGAAAAAATACTCCTTTGGGCCCTTTTCAATTCTTTGCCCCCCAATAAAAGCATTTGAAGATGACTTTCCTTCTCTTTCTATTGCAATGTAGAGACTTGGTAAATGGTTTATCAAGAAAGGCAATGTATACAACTATGTCTGAAGAAACCTGAGCTATTTGACTGTTAAAAACTCTGGACAAGGAAAGAATAAGAAGAGGGCAGGCCTCACAAAGCTGGAAGGGAAGAGAGGACATGCTATTTGCAGGTCTGGAAAAAATCTCTCTTCATATTTTCAGGAAGCTGCTGGGTAGAAAAGGCTTCCAAGCTAAGGACATGAAAATTGACCCTGAGCTTGTGCAGGCTCTGCCCACTCACCTTTTCAACAAGGCAGTACCACTCAAGAGATGTTCAGAAACAGGGACAAAAACATTTTCTGGAAAACAGTTTTTTGTTCTTGCTGTTGCTGTTATAGTGTAGAAAACATAACCAGAGCCCAGGAGAAGTAGAACTGGTAGTGTACTGGGGTCAAGTTGTATACCATATTTTGCCATGTATAATGCATACTTTTTTGCCCACATTTTTGAGGGAAAAATAAGGATGCACATTATACACAGGTATAATGATTATATACCATGGTATAATAATCTGGTGTATCATGCACACAAAACTGTGGGTGTGCATTATACATGGCAAAATACACTATACAGTTTTATGTGGGTGCTGGGTAAACAAGGCAAGGCCTAAAGAGATGTCAGAATCTGTCCTATGGTATTTCTTTGTCAGAAAATAAAATGAACTTGATGCTGCTGTGTCCCCACCCTCCAGCATGGCGCCATGGAAAAGAGGAGATTTTGTATAAAGTCTCTACCTGGGGACTTGCCTGACGACTTCACACAGTGTAGAGGAAGTTACAGTAATGATGGGAATGTTCATGATGAAAAGGTTTATGTTGTTTTAGAAAAAATGAGGCAGTGTGAGAAAGAGATTGGAGTAGAGTGAGTGGGAAATTAAGGAAAAACCAATATCCAGCCAGGAGGAAATAAAAAAGACCTCATCACTACCCTGACTGGTATGGCTCAGTTGTTTCAGTGTAGTGCCACAATGCAAAGTCACCAGTCTCATTCCTGGTCACAGCACATGCCTGGGCTGCAGGCCCTGGTTGGTATGCAAGAGGCAATCGATCAATATTTCTCTCACATATTGATGTTTCTCTCCCTCTTTTATCCCTACTTTTCCCTCTCTATATAAAAATAAATAAATAAAATATTTTACAATTATTTATTTATTTATTTTTAGAGAGAGGGGAAGGGAGGGAGAAAGAGAGGGAAAGAAACATCAATGTGTGGTTGCCTCTCATGTACCCTCAACTGGGGACCTAGCCGGCAACCCAGGCATGTGCCCTGACTGGGAATCAAACTGGTGACCCTTTGGTCTGCAGGCTGGCACTCAATCCACTGAACTACAACAGCCAGGGCTAAATAAATAAAATCTTAAATAATACCCTATCACCTTCACTTTGACTACCTTGCAACATACACACACACACACAGAGACACACACACACACACACACAAACACACACACACAGCCAGGACACATTTTTGTATGGCTTAGCAGGAAATTCTAAACCACACTGATGCATTTCTATAGAAGTGTATATGGAACTCACCTTTGATCATAAGGATATGTGCCATTTTTTTCAGGCTGTGACAACTTGTTTGGGGAGAAAAACCTGGTGCTGTTCTTTCATCCATACATGAGAGCCATGTGCAGAATCTTGTCCTCAGTGTGAACATTTTGTTCATCAGAGACAAGGTGCTCAGAAAGCCATGGTAATTCCCCTTCTGTTGAGGGCAGAGTGAGTCTACAGTGAGCAGAGTCAAGCAGGGTGAGGCTCTGCTTGAACCTCTACTTAGACATTTGAAGATAAAGCAACCAAAGGCACCAAATGGCTCTCAAACTTGCCCACATTCAGGTCTTCTTGGTTGAAGCATTTGAAGAGTTGAGTGGAGAAGCTGATGGTCATAATAATAATACCAAAACTCAGCCAAAGTGGAGTGATCCAAAAGAGAGACACTGTTAGTGTGGGTTTCTCATGAATTGTGCTGGAAAACAAGTTACTAAAGACAACTGATACACTGCTACTGATTTAGGCTAGCGAAGAGAAATTAGGGCAACATGGCTCACCCCGGCTCTGCACCCAGGCTTTACTCTGATCTAGCTCCAGGATCAAAGACCTGGAGCAGCAAATTTCAGCTCTTATTGAAAAAGTCAGGCTTACAGAGCAAGTAAGGTCCATAGCTGGCAGTGATTAGTAACTGCTCCTGACAATAAACTTAACACTAATGCACAGTCATCATTCGATTTGTTTCTTCCCACTGCTAGTTTACAGAGGTGAGTTACCCTCGGGGTGGAAAAGCCAGAAGTGGAGAACCCTGAGATGGCATCCACGGCTGGTGTTCCCTTCCATGTGCCCCGTGGCCGGACAGCTTCTGAACAAGTGAGAGCTTGTGATGTCGAAGGGCTGTGTGGCAGCCCTCAGTCACATCACAGAAAATTCCTTCAAAACACAAAGCGGCATCAAGAAACATTATGCTATGCTTAATAGATTAAATATTAGTAAGTATGTTAATCATTTTGGATTATTATGAATGTTTTCTGTTTTCCTGATATATACGATATATTTTACATAATTATATTTAACAAATATTTTTCAAATATCCTAAAATACTGTTGTATAAATATAATTATATAATATACAAATAAATGTCAATACCACTAAAAATTAGAGTTTCAGCATAAGAAACAAAAGAAGTACAAATATAAAATTAAACAAATCTGGGCTTCAGTCAGGCATTCTGCATTTCTAAGCTGAACCCAGGGAATGCTGAGGCAGCTAGTACAATGTCTACACTCTGAGCACCAAGATTTGAAGGTTCTTACACTGGGCACAGTGAGGGTAGATGTTTTGATTATTGCTAGACTTTGAAAAGTTGGCTATGCATGCTGTAATCTCTAGGGCTTGGTTTTTTTTTCCAGCTGAAATGGATTTTTCCTGCACGTGCATATACGCAATGTCTGGAGACATTTCCGGTCATTAAGAAAAGGGGGTGGTGTTACTGCTGTATAGTGAGTGGAAGCTGAGAATGCTGACAAACTTTCTACAGCAGCACATTGTCCAAGGAATTACCCAGCTAAAAATATCAATAGTGCTGAAGTTAAGAAACACCACTTTGGGGAACCACTAAAACAACAAAAACAGAGTCTGTGATTCAAACTAGAAAAAGTGGATAAAATTAGTTGATTGATTAAGTCCTAAGTCAATTCACAAAGAGGCAATGAGCAAAAGGAACACAGATGGGTAGGAGAAGCAGAAGCATAAAGGAGGTGGTACATTTAAGCCCAACCATATCAGTTAGCACATTGAAGACAACTGCAACTGAATATGAGTTAAAAACAAAAATTGCCTGTTGTGAGGTTGTAGTAGGCAGCTGCCTGGTGTGTCCCTCTCACATCAGTCTTCCTCTCCCTTTCTGCGTTTCTTTCCCTTTCTGTCTCTAAACATATCCTTGGGTGAGGATGAGGAACAAAAACAAAATAAAAATAATTTTAAAATCAAATAGATTAAGTTCACCATTATCTAAAACCGTCATTTTATGTCTCTATAAATATTATTTCCAAATATAAAGCACAAATTTACAGAATAAAAACTGCACTGGCTGGTGCTTTAATTGGCAGCTGCAGGAAGCCCCCCCTTCATCTCTTGAGGCACACTTTCTGTAACACAAGAACGCAGAAGCAGCTTACCAGGAACTCATTTTTCACTTTAAGGGAAGGTGTTCAAAGGGATTTTTTAAAAAATGCTCTTAGCTCTAACTATCCCACGCCCAGACCCACACATCTTTTCCACCAATGCTAAACGCTTACCTGTCCACAGCGCACCAGTAGAGAGAAGTAAAACCACTTCTGCACAGTTTGGAACTGCACAGTTGACTGTCCTGTAGAGTTTACGACAGGTTTAACACTGTTACCCTTCCAGCCAAGCAAATACCAGGAAAAGCAGACAGAAATTCCTTCCATACAAGCCTTAAAGAGCCTATACCAAGACGGAGAGTAGAGAGGCCCCTGTAAAATGTGCTGTGCCCATACCTCTTTTCCTAGCCCTCGTCAGGGGAATCCTGATATGCTAGCTGGTCTTCTCAGCTTAGTGTCTACATCACACAAAGTAGCTAATCCAGAGGGACACAGACACCAGGGATCAGGCCTCGCCACTGGAACCACCCCTTCAGAAAACTTCTGTGCAGCCTATAAGACCCCCTATGAAGCCTCGTCCTTAGGCAACACTGTATCCTTCGCTACCAATGGAGACTATAGTCCAGTCCCACAGGACATACCAGGAATGGAACCTCTTGTCACTCACGCAGAACCAAGTTATGTCCTGTAAGAGAAGTTGAAAATAAACATGTGGGAACAACATGACTAACCCTGCCCAATATAAAATAAACATAGGCCAGTTCTCTGAAGACCCCAGTCTGTTTGTAGATAAACTTTAAGCTTTGATAGTATCTTTTGATCTGAGTTGGAGAGACATCCATACTGTCCTCTCTACCTGCTGTAATTTAAAAAACAAAACAAAAACAAAAGCCAAACTGCATCTCATTAGCAGCTCAAGTACATGTGGATGGCATGGCAGGAGCCCAACCAAATAGACACCTGTGGGTGTGGCTGCAGTTGCAGCCTTAGACCCAGTCTGGAACTACCAGGTGGGAAAGGTAGGCCTCATTAGGAGGGATCAATGATACACCACCTTATAAGTGGTATGAAAAAATGTGTCATGAAGCCTGTAAATTATAAAAAATTAAAAGATGCAATACAAGAAAAGGAAAACATTCTGCCCTATTTTAGAGCAGCCTAATTAAAGCTTTTAGAAAATACACCAACATTGATCCTTCTACCCCTAACGGACAAAACCTACTCAGTCTACATTTTATTAGTCAGGGCACCCTAGATATCAGGTGAAAGTTACAAAAACCTCAATTTGGCCCTCAGACCCTAACAGTGCAGTTACTGGAAATGACCTTTGGAGTCTTCAGTCATCAAGACCAAACCAAGAGGGACGGAAGAACCCAATGTGAGACCAGACAGACCAAGCAGCATGTTCATTGGTAGCAGTTGCCATTGTCGGCACCTTGCAGACTCGAGGACACCCAAAGAAAATATAGGGACACTGAACAGGGAACCCTCTGAGTCTTTCAAGAAAACTTGCTCTATGTTTGATGATCTGGGTCACTGGAGCAGAAAATGTCTCTAGGAAAGATTTCGGTTGGCCCTTTTTTGCAACCTGGTAGGCCACTGGAAAAGGACTGTCCCAAGCTCTGAAAAGAGAGGGGGACTCCTGAATGTATAAACCTTATCTGAAGAGAAGTGAGGGGTTCAGGGTTCCTAGTGGCTCCACATGAAAAACAACTCATGACTACAAAAGAACTCTGGATATTCCCTGATGTGTCAGGTAAAGCTCAGGTGGCAAACACAAGGCCTGCGGGCCGAACTCAGCCCTCCACCTTGTTTTATCCTGTCTGGCACCCTGTTTCTACCTGGCAGCAGCACTGAGCTCTTGCTTAACTGTTAAGGAATAGTTACATTTATACAGTCCTAAAATTACATTTGGCCCTTTGAAGGCAACTGTGAGGCTGATGTGGCTCCCAGTGAAAATGAGTCTGCACCCCTTTACCTGGTAAAGAATTTACTTTTTTAATTGAAATAAGAACCACTTCATTGGTCTTAATGGAACAAGGGAGAAATTTGATATCTGAGGATTGTGCCCTTATAGAGGTTGGCAGTCAGCCTAAAAGAAAATATTATACCCCACCTCTTAGCTGCCACTTTCAAGATTGTTTATTTTCTCAATTTCCAGAAATGCCAGAATGTCCTTCTCCCTATATGGGAAGGGATTTAATGATGGCCCTAGGTACTAATGTCGAACTTCTTAGTTTAACCCAGAAGGAATGCCACTTCATATTTCTCTTGGTCTCTAACCAAGACTGAGGCCATCGCCTAGAGTCAGTTGGACTCCATCCCAAGCCATGTACTGTGCCATCTGTTGTCAACCCAATAGTCTGGGACAGGGGACTACCCAGGCACCCTTTGTACAAATTAAGCTAAAATAAGTGTCTGGATACCTGTGTAAACTGCAGTGCCCTCTGAGAATAGAGGCCCATAAAAGACTAAAACTTCTTGTGGACAAGTTCCTTCAGCAGGAACTCATAGTTTTGTCATTCCTTTTACCACATTCTTATATGCTTAAAAAAAATGGATAGTGTAATGTGATTCAGGACTTACAAGCCATTAACAAGCCTATGATTCTCATTCACCCCATTGTACCCAATCCATATACTCTCTTATCTCAAGTTCTCCATGAGGCCAAGTGGTTTATGGTGCTAGACCTCAAGGATGCATTTTTATTTTTTGGCATTCCACTTCACCTGGAGAGTCAGCATCTGTTTGACTTTCAATGGACAAATCCTGAACCCACCTGTTTTGTAGGTGTCAGGATTTGTCCAGTTTTTCCTAAAGTGTTCTGAGATAGTCCTTATATTTTTGGATAAGCACTTAAAAAAAGTCTCTAGGAAACAGAACTACTGCATGGGACCATAGTTCAATATGTTGATAATATTCTAACTGGTAGTCCCACCAAACAAGACTCTGACCACAGCACTGTATTAGTCCTTCATTATCTGTGAAAAAAGTCAGTTGAGTGTCTCCTAGTAAGACGCAGATTTCCTTCTAAAGGTCAAATTTTAGACTTCCATTTAACCAAGAAATCTTGCTTTCTCTCTAAAAAACAAAAAAAGTTGTTTTAAATCTTTCAGTGCCCCAAACGAAGAAACAATTAAGAACTGTCCAATGGTATTGGCTGATATAGCTCAGTGGATTGAGCCCAGGCCTGCAAAACAGAGGGTTGCCAGTTTGATTCCCAGTCAGGGCATACGCCTGGGTTGTGGGCCAGGTCCCCTGAAGGGGGTGTGCGAGAGACAGCCACACATTAATGTTTCTCTCCCTCTCTTTCTCTTTCCCTCTCTCTCTAAAAATAAATAAATAAAGTCTTTTAAGAATATATATATATATAAAAGAACTGTCCAATGGAGGGTTCTGTGAAAACTTTTAGGGGTGGAGGGTTTCTGTGAAAACTGGATCCCAGGATTTAGGCCAATCCCTAAGCTTCTTTAGGAGGTACTTGAAGAACCTGATTCTGATACATTAGAGTAAAATCAGGGCTCAAATCAAATCTTCAAGGCCCTCACATCAGTCCTAACTGAAGCACCCCCATTAGGTCTTCCTGTTTACTCCATATGAAGCAAAAGCACAGGGGAATCACATTAGGATCCCTAAATCGAAAGCTAAGCAATGTGCTTAGGTCAGCAATTTACTTTCCATAACATTAAGACCCTGTGGCACCCAGATGTCCAGGCTGCCTATGGGCAGTAGCAACACTGCCTTGTTAACTGATGAAGCTGCTAAGCTGATAACAGGCCAAAGTTTACTAGCCCAAACTTCACATCAGATTTAAACTGTCCTTGAGGCAAAAGGACACCATTGGCTAAAAAAAGACAATCAATACCAGGATCTTCCCTTAGATTCCCAACAGCTTACTCCAAAAGTGTACTAAACATTAAACCAAATACCTTAATTACTCAAATGGACCCTGAGTCACATCTTACATTCTTCTGTTGAAACTATTCAATAGGTATTCTCCAGCAGACCCTACTTAAAGGACACAGCCCATGACAACCTGGATAGAGAGTGGCTGGCTGATGGAAGCAGCTCCACTGACTGTGGAAGAAGAGGGTAGATTATGCAATCGTGCATTTCCAGGAGACCACTGAAGCCAAGCCTCTTTCTGTGGGAACTTTGGCTATAAACATGAATCTCACAGCTCTGACTCAAGCTCTTGAATTAGGAAATAACAGAGTCATGATTTACACAAACTCCAAATATGCCTTTCTTGTTACACATGCTCATGCTGCCATCTGGAAAGGGGATTATTAACAGCAAAAACTCATCTATTAAACACGACACAGAGATTCTAAGGTTACTAGAGGCATAAACATTCCCTGAGAAGAAGCCATGCTCTGCTGTAAGAAACCTAAAGGGACACAGTGGAAATATCCGAAATCAAACAAACTCCTTTGCCAATGGGGCTGCAAAAAGGCTGGCAGGTCAGACGCCTCTAACACAGCTCTAATGCCATATGCTCTTCCTTTGCACCACACCCTAATATGCCCCTAATAAAAATACTGGGGCAAAAAGACAATGTTTTCCCCTAAATAATGAAGGATGGTAGATGAAAGATCAAAGACTGCTGCTTAAACTAAAAACCAATGGAATATTATAAAATTCTTTCATGAATTTCTCCAGCTAGGTCAAGATGCCAGCTATCTTTTAATATAAAAAATCTTTACTGGGAGATGCCTCTATTGAGACATAAAAGATGTCACTTAGGCCTGAACTCCCTGTTCAGATAATGAATCTGGGGAAAGATAAAGGCTTTCCCCTTCTTGAGCTCATCTCGAGAAGGCTTACATTTTCAGAGGAATATTGGCAAATAGATTTTACACAGATGCCTCCCTTACAAGGTTTCTGCCATTTTTTGGTATTCATAGACACTTTTTCTGAATGGGTAGAGACCTTTCCTACACTGACTGAAAAGGCAGGTGAGGTAGCCGAAGCCCTTGTAAAGTATATTATTCCAAGGTTTGCACTGCCTTGAACCTCCAGAGATAATGGCCTTTTTCTCGTGGCCAAATTTACCCAACAATTAGCCCAAGCCATAGGTGTTAACTATCATTTACATAATTAATGGAGGTCTTAGACTTCATGGAGAATAGAAAAGGCTAATCGTACCTTTAAAAACATTAGTAAAATGCCAGAACAACTCAGAGACACGGCTCCAGTTTCACCCACAGTCTTCCTAAAGTACAGAGAGGATCCCAAGTAAATCTTAAATGTAGCTCTTTTGAGATGTTATACAAGAGGCTCTCCATAAACTCTGACATATATATTGATTCAGAAGTCCAGGAAAAACTTAAAGGTATCAGTCCAGAACAGGTGTTAACAGGCTCTCCAAAACTAAGGCAATCAAATCTATTCTTTCCTGGCACATTTTCTCACAGGTCCAGGGATCTCCCATGGACTGGGTCTTCCTCCAGAATGGGAAGAAAGGGTCTACAGAGGGCCATTTAACTCTAAAATGGAAAGGACACTACCAAGTTTTGCTTGGAACCCCCATGGCAGTCAAGCCACCCGGTATACAACCCTGGATACACTTATCTAGGATAAAATCTTTCTCTCTTGAGCCTTTGCTGGAATGCCAGGGGGATAACTATACATGTAAATTCCTAAAAGACTTAAATTTATTCTATGAAAAACCCCAAAAGACTCCTTGATCTTTACGTAGATGACCCACCACCTGGCAGCTGACATTTTCAAGTTTTTCTATGATTGTGATTTCTTGTAGCTATCATTCAACTCCTTACTTGTGCACTGCCTGGCACCCCACTTTAAAACTGTCTCCCTTGCTCCTAAATTCGTAATTCTAGCCCTACTTGTTTTACTTCTCCCCACCATCTAGGGGATGGAAGATAAAACTCTCTTGTCAACCTTTAAAATATTATCACTTTAGGAAACAATTTTTCTGTCTGTTGGATCTGCCATAAGACCCACTCTGGTAAAAAGTATAAGTTTCAAGAATATTCCCATTATGACAAGCCTCGATCTTTTCTTTTCCAGTTCTTTGAAAGCACTCTGGGAAGCCACATCTTCATAAGGTTCACCCCAGTACCAGAAATAACTTTTTAATCTCACTTTATCCTACATTAATACTCAGGATAAATGGACATAAACTTTTATTTGTTCTTCCCTCAGCAACACTTGCATCCCCTGCAATATATGCACCAATGAGCTTACAACAAATCAAACATTTACTGATGGTTTTACTGCCCCTATCTTTTCCAAGACCTTTGATACCTTACAATCCAGTCATCCTAAAGTTACCCATTGATGTTCTTACCCCACAAAGTTTTTTAAAAATATACTTTATTGATTATGGTATTACAGTTGTCCCATTTTCTCCCCTTTATTCCCCTATGTCCTATACCACTCCTCAAACCACACCATCATTCCCCCACCTTAGTTCATGTCCATGGGTCATACATGTAGGTACTTTGGCTTATCCATTTCCCATACTATTCTTAACCTCCCTCTGTCTATTTTTGTACCTACCATTTATACTTCTTATTCCTTCTAGCTTTTCCCCCACTCTCTCCCCAAACCATCCCTGCTGATAAGCCTCCATGTGATCTCTATTTCTCTGGTTCTGTTCCTGTTCTCGTTGCTTGCTTAGTTTGTTTTGTTTTTGTTTTCTTTTAGGTTTGGTTGTTGATGGTTGTGAGTTTGTTGTCATTTTACTGTTCATATTTTTGGTAGTATTATTTTTCTTAGATGAGTCCCTTTAACATTTCATATAGTAAGGATTTGGTGGTGATGAACTTCTTTAATTTGACCTTACCTGGGAGGCACTTTATCTGCCCTTCCATTCTAAATGTTGGCTTTGCTGCAGAGTAATCTTGGATGGTCCTTGCCTTTCATGATTTTGAATACTTCTTTCCAAGCCCCTTCGTGCCTGTAAGGTCTCTTTTGAGAAATCAGCTGATAGTCTTATGGGAACACCTTTGTAGGTAACTGTCTCCTTATCTCTTGCTGCTTTTAAGATTCTCTCCTTATCTTTCATCTTGGATAATGTAAGTATGATGTACCTTGGTCTGTCCTTGGATCCAACTTCTTTGGGACTCTGTGAGCTTCCTGGATTTCCTGGAAGTCTATTTCCTTTGCCAGATTGGGGGAATTTTCCTTCATTATTTGTTCAAATAAGTTTTCAATGTCTTGCTGTTGTTCTTCTCCTTCTGGCACCCCTATAATTTGGATGTTGGAATGTTTCAAGTTGTCCCAGAGGTTCCTAAGCCTCTCTTAAGTTTTTTTTGAATTCTTGTTTCTTCCTTTTCTTCTGGATGGATGTTTATTTCTTTCTTTTGTTCCAAACCATTGATTTGAGTTCCAATTTCCTTCTCTTTAATGTTGGTTCCTGTATATTTTTATTTCATTTTGCACAGCCTTCACTTTTTCCTATGTTTGCAACCATACTCACCACTTCTGTGAGCATCCTGATTACCAGTATTTTGAACTCTGCATCTGAAAGATCGGTTATCTCTACTTTGCTTAGTTGTTTTCCTGGAGTTTTGATCTGTTCTTTCATTTGGGCCATATTTCTATGCCTTGGTGCACGTGTTACATTGTAAGAGAAGGAGCCTTAGGTATTCACCAGGGTGGGGCAACCCTTGTCACTGTGTTGTGGTGCTGTATGATGGGTAGGGGTCAGAGAAGTAACAATGCCATTTGCTTGACTCGCTGCCAGTTTTCAGTCACTTCCCCTGCTACCCACAAGCAAATTGGTCCCTTTTGGTGCTGATTCTGGGTGGGTTTGTGTATGTTCTAGGACTCTATGCACCCCCCCCAATAAACTCTCTTGTGAGGCTGAGAGTTTCTCTTGCTGCTGTGCCCTCCACCAATTTTTACAGCTCAAGGTTTTGAGACTTTCTTTTCCAGCACTGGAACTCTGGGTTTGTGTAGTGCATCTTGCTCCCCAGTAGTTCCTCCTGGTTTATCTGCATGCGAATGTGGGACTGCCAGCTGATGCCTTGCTACCCATCTTCTCCTCCTGGCTGCTGGTTTCTGCCCCTCCTACCAGTCTGGATGAATGTTTCTTCCTTAATTCCTTAGTTGTCAGGCTCCCATACAGTTCAATTTTCTGGCAGTTCTGGTTGTTTTTTGTTTTTAAATTTGCTGTTGTCCTTATTTTGGTTTGTAAGGAGACAAAGTGTATCTACCTATGCATCTACCTCAGCTGGAAGTCTCTATTTCTTAATTTATATAAGTGCTTAATTTCTTATGTCAAATTAACAGAGCTCTTTTTATTCAATTTTGAAGAAGTGCACCCAAAGGGGTGCATCAGTGAATGAGTTTGAGTATCTCATAGCCTGCACATTTACATATAAGACAAACAGGGCAGACACACAAAGAATACCAAAAAACTAGACCAGAGATTATCATCCAAGCATGTCTTGGATTGCTTTGCAGGCATTCCTCTCCTTTCAGAGTTAGACCTAGGCCATTAATCCAGTGTCCTAGAGAGTTTCTGCTTGACCAACCAGAAACCAAGCATGCACCAGAACTGAAATTACCTTTCTGACATCTCTGTTCCCAAAATGGGAATAGGGAGACTAATAAAAGTGACCACAAGGGCTGATAAACTTGCCTATCTGTTGAAGCACTGAACAACACAGGTTCTGGTGCCACTCCTCTTCACTTTCGAGGCAGGTCAGGAAGCTGTTCTGGTGTCCGCACCAGTGGGAATGTCCAAAAGAACAGATCATCTGTCCAACAGTGATATGGGCAAATAAGCCCCAAAGAAGCTACCATTGTCAACTGCTTCACCCAGCATCCGCATAAGGCTGGAAGTCTTTTCAGGAGAGCCCCATCTGGAGTCACCAATTTTGTTACCAAACTCAGGGGTTCACTGCTTTGGGTGTTATATTCAAGAACAGACATGGTTGTTGCAAGGTGGTTTTACCTACTTGCAGCAAGTAAAGGAGATGGGATTCATATCCAATGTTCTCTCTCTCTGCAAGGAGACTTACAAATTACTGATATACACTATTTTGTCAATTACATGTTGATTTCTTCTTTGCAGTACCTACATTTATCCAGTTCAGTTCCTGTCAGGCTCATCTTGTTTATGACAGTAAAAATATATTAAGTATGTTTATAACAGTACTATATCATACTTTTTAAAAAGTATATTTTGTTGATTAAGCTATTATAGTTTTCCCAATTTTTCCCCTTTATCCTCCCTCTACCCTGCACCCCCCAACTCTCCAGCATCCCCCTCCTTAGTTCATGTCCTTGGGTTGTACATATAAGTTCTTTGAGTTATCTGTTTCCTGTACCATTTTTACCTCTCCCCATATATTTAATGCCTACTAATTATGCCTCTTCTTCCCTGTACCTTTCCCCCCTATTTCTCCCCTCCCCACTGAAAACCCTCCATGTGATGTCCATTTCTCTGATTCTGTTCACGTTCTAGTTGCTTGCTTAGTTTTTGTTTTCGTTGTTTTTCTTTTCCTTTAGGTTCATTTGTTGATAGTTGTAAGTTTGTTGTCATTGTACTGTTCATATTTTTTATCTTCTTTTTCTTAGATAAGTCTTTTTAATGTTTCATGTAATATTGGCTTGGCGATTATGAACTCCTTTAATATGACCTTATCTGGGAAGCACTTTATCTGCTCTTCCATTCTAAATGAAAGCTTTGCTGGATAGAGTAATCTTGGATATAGGTCCTTGCCTTTCATGACTTGGAATACTTCTTTCCAAGCCCCTTCATGCCTGCAAGGTTTCTTTTGAGAAATCAGCTGATAGTCTAATGGGAATACCTTTGTAGGTAACTGTCTCCTTTTCTCTTGCTGCTTTTAGGATTCTCTCCTTCTCTTTAATCTTGGGTAACTTAATGATGATGTGCCATGGTGTGTTCCTCTTTGGGTCCAACTTCTTTGTGCTTCCTGGAGTTCCTGGACTTCCTGGAAGTATATTTCCTTTGCCAGATTGGGGGAGTTTTCCTTCATTATTTGTTCAAGTAAGTTTTCATTTTCTTGCTGTTGTTCTCCTTCTGGCACCCCTATAATTTGGATGTTGGAACATTTCAAGTTGTCCCAGAGGATCCTAAGCCTCTCTTCATTTTTTTGAATTCTTGTTTCTTCCTTTTCTTCTGGATGGATGTTTTCTTTCTTTTGTTCCAAATCATTGCTTTGAGTCTTGGTTTCCTTCCTGTCACTGTTGGTTCCCAGAATATTTTGCTTTATTTCACTTTGGGTATCCTTCATTTGTTTTTTTTTTCATTTTCCAACCAAGCTCAGTCAGTTCTGTGAGCATTTTGATTACCAGGGCTTTAAATTCTCCACCAGATAGCTTGGTGATCTCCACCTTGCTTAGTTCTCTTTCTGAGGCTTTGTTGTGTTCTTTCATTTGGGCCATATTTCTTTGTCTTGGTGCAGCTGATTCATTATAAGGACGGGGGCCTTAGGTATTCACCAGGGCAGGGCAAAGCTCCTTGCTGTGTGCTGCCTGTGGGGGAGGAGCCAGAGGGGGAACAATGTAACTCGCCTGCTCTTCTTTGGTGCACTTTTTAACAGACTCTCCTTTGAAATTGAGAGTTTCTCCCACCATGGCAACCACTGTAGTCTACAGCCACCTCTGAGTCTCAGTTTCCTCTTAAGTCAGCCCCTCCTGTGCAGCCTGCCTCCTCACTGTAAGCAGCTCTGCCCCCATTGTCCACTGCCTCACCACAGGTCTCTCCATTCACTGCCTTACTGGTCTGTTTGGTCTGGTTCACTGTTTCCTTAATTCCTTGGTTGTCGGAGTTCCATAGTTTGATTTTCTGGTGTTTTGGTTGTTTATTGATTTTAGATTGGTTGCTACCCTCCTTTTGGTTGTGCGAGGAAGCGAAGGGTTTCTACCTATGCCTCCACCTTGGCTGGAACTCTAACACCATACTTTCAAAGGACCTACATTTCTATTAATACAGAATGAATTAAAAATTGTGACATAGTCATGCAACAGAATGTCACACAGCTGTGAAAATGAATTATACCTGTATCGCTAAATATTAGGACCATATGTAGACAAAAAAAGCAAGTCACACAATATATGAAATATTTACATGAAACTAAAATATGCACAGTTACATAGTGGAAACTATAAAGAAAAGCAACAGACTTATAAACACAAAATTCAGCATTACTGTTATGTGTGAGGGAAAAGAAAGAAAAAAAGAAATATGCTTAAATAATCTTTTTTTAATTTTTATTTTTTAAATATATTTTATTGATTATGCTATTACAGTTGTCCCATTATCCCCCTTTATTCCCCTCCACCCTGCACACCCTCTCCCACCCACATTCCCCCCCTTTAGTTCATGTCCATGTGTCATAAGTTCTTCAGCTTCTACATTTCCCATACTATTCTTACCCTCCCCTGTCTATTTTCTACCTACCATCTATGCTACTTATTCTCTGTAACTTTTCCCCTCTCTCCTCCTCCCACTCCCGTTACTAACCCTCCATGTGATCTCCATTTCTGTGATTCTGTTCCTCTTTTGTTTTTGTTTTAGGTGTGGTTGTTAATAATTGTGAGTTTGCTGTAATTTTACTGTACATGTTTTTTATCTTCTTTTTCTTAGATAAGTCTCTTTAACATTTCATATAATAAGGACTTGGTGATGATGAACTCCTTTAACTTGACTTTATCTAAGAAATACTTTATCTGTCCTTCCATTCTAAATGAAAGCTTTGCTGGATAGAGCAATCTGGGATATAGGTCCTTGCCTTTTATGACTTGGAATACTTCTTTCTAGCCCCTTCTTGCCTGTAAGGTCTCTTTTGAGAAATCAGTTGACAGTCTGATAGGAACTCCTTTGTAGGTTACTGTCTCCTTATCTCTTGCTGCTTGTAGAATTCTCTCCTTAATTTTTACCTTGGCTAATGTAATTATGATGTGCCTTGGTGTGTTCCTCCTTGGGTCCAACTTCTTTGGGACTCTCTGAGCTTCCTGGACTTCCTGGAAATCTATTTCCCTTGCCAGATTGGGGAAGTTCTCCTTTATTATTTGTTTGAATAACTTTTCCACTTGTTGCTCTTCCTCTTCTCCTTCTGGTACCCCTATAATTCGGATGTTGGAAGGTTTAAAGATGTCCTGGAAGTTCCTAAGCCTCTCCTCATTTTTTTGAATTCCTGTTCCTTCCTTCCTTTCTGTTTGGTTGTTTCTTTCTTCCTTCTGGTCCACTCCATTGATTTGAGCCCCAGTTTTCTTCCCATCACTATTGGTTCCCTGTGCATTTTCCTTCATTTCACTTAGTGTAGCCTTCATTTGTTCATTTAATTTGTGACCAAATTCAATGAAATCTGTGAGCATCCTGATCACCAGTGCTTTGAACTGTGCATCTGATAGGTTGGCTATCTCTTGGTTGCTTAGTTGTATTTGCTGTGGCACTTTGATCTGTTCTTGTGTTTGGATCTCCTTTTTTTTTTTTTTTTG
>PVIA01014630.1:0-26146 GCA_004024845.1 Tonatia bakeri
TGGTTGGCTGGCTGGCTGGCGGGCTGGTTGGTTGGCTGGCTGGTTTGAACACCTCTGAACCTGGTGTGTGACCGACCACATGTGTTAGGCTGATTCGTCTGCTTTTTTTAGGGCAGGTTATGATCTGACTTTGGAATTTGTTGGGGAGATAAGTTTAGTGGTTTTAGCTGTTTCTTGGATTTTTGTATTCATTTGCTTTTAGAGAACATCCTGTGGTCAGAGAAAAGCCGATTAAGCGGGAATAGTTTGCATCTCTGATACCAGCACATTTTTTCTCTTTTTTTGCCCTCAGAGTCCTATGAAATGTTTGCCCTGAGTTTTCGGGAGGATGGGCAATGAACACAGCTTGACTCCCAGAAGCATCAGAGTTTGCGTCCTTTGGTTTTGATTTAATGCTAGCATTCTTTCTTTGATGCTACCCCTGCTTCATGGGAGTTCAGCAACTGCATTTCTTTCTGGGATAATCATAATATCATCAACTGACAGCTAATTATCTTTCACATCAGTACCTCCTCCTAGAAAATTCCTGAAGGGCAGCTCTGATATGCTTGGTTGGCTCCATGATTATTTTTCATGTTCAAGGGTAATCACAAAGCAGTTATAATAGCAAATTGGTTACTTACTGTTGGCCGGGAAGCCTTTTAAAATCTAACTTATTAAATTTACACTAATAATTAAAGCTTTCTCAAACTGTTTAAAAAAAAAGACAAGGAAGTTGAGAAAGTTTCTGTCCCTCTTATGTAAATGAAGGCTAAAATGCACATAGCCCTAATGCCCCAGCAGTCGAGAACACTCAGATAGCACTCTGAGCCACAGCTTTGAGATGTGAACATTGCAGCGTCCATCAGTAGTAGAATCGATAGATTGTGGTGGTCTTCACTCAACAGAATACTCCACACTAACAAGGTGAATGAACTCCACACAGCAGCACGGATGACTGTCTGTACAATGCTGAGTGAACTGAACACAGGGGAGTCGACACTTATTTAGGTTTTAATACCAGACAGAACTAATGCGTAATGTTTCAGGGTCAAGGTCACCCTTATGGAGTGCAGGGATGACAGTACTGGAAGGAGCATGGGTGGAAAGGCTTCTAGTCTGTTTCTTCATCTGGATGCTGGTTGCATGGGAATGTTTACTTTATGAAAATTAATTAAGCTGTAAACTGGTGATTTATGCATTTCTCTAAATATATGTTACACTTTAATTTCACTTAAAAGTTAATCAGGATAACTTTATAACTCATAATTTGTTGAGATAGTTTCTAAGAGCAGGTTTTCATAATGTATATCCTTTCATCATTTCATTTTTGTTAATTCCGGTCATTATAGCTACAGGTTACTCATTCCCAATTAAAACTAATTAACGTTATTTTGGGAATTCTAAGGGACAGCGGTCAACTGAAGGTGAGATGGTGGGAGTAGCCTACCTCAGGTCCAGGCACTAAGGAGGCTTATTGGCTGCGGATGGGTTTGCCATGGGAACATCGTTTTCATTTCTGTCGTCCCCAAGGTGTTCACAGTTCTAAACAGTGCCATTGAAAAAAACACCTTAAATCCTTTGGTGGCCAAAGCCCTAAACTATTGGTGAAATTAGTGTTATGTTTTTACTTCATATAGACATATATATGTACATATATAATATGCTTTAAATTAGCACACTTGTATTACTTAATCATTGTATCACTAATCCTTTAATAACACATGTGGACTCTGCCTTGTATTTATTTCTAAATTAAGTTCTTAACAGTTTGGAATCTTTCGAACTGCAGTCTCCAGGGTGCTGCCCCTCCAAGGTTAAACAGTAGAGTCAGAAATGAGTGATGATGACGCTAATTACGAAAATCAGGAAACAACTTCAGCGACTTCGGTGCTCTTATTCTCTGTTACTACTTTTGGAGTGTTTGTGTTTAAAATTTAAAATGAAGCAGAATGCCGATTATTACTAAAAGGACTTGTGCCCAAGAAAGGAAGAGGGTCTTGAAAATGATCCACTGTAGTCGTCAAAGTGTCCTAGGTGTGCCACTGCCCTGGGCGGCTCCTTGCAGCAGCCTTACTTAAGTGTGGGGACTCGGGCGTGGAAACAGAGCTGCGAGGATTTCCAGCAATTTTACTAACATCACAGTACGGTGAATACTGTTCTGAACCTGATTAACATCTTTAAGTTGTATCTATTGACAGATTGTTTTGTATATTTCTTTCTGTGTTTGCTTTAGATCTTAAGTGCCCAGGTTGGTTTACGTTGCAAATCTTTCGTTTGTCAAAACTAATGCCATGGAAATGAATAGAAAGAAAAACAGAGCATTAAGAAAGAATGAAAGAAAACAAAACATTGTGCCTAGAAAGTAGTGGTGTAATTCTTAAGAAATTTCCCTCCCTGTTCAATCACCAAAGTAAGTTAAGGTTGACAGTTTGTTTTTTAAATAACCTAACTGCCTGTACTCTCCCTTCGATGCCTCTACCCTCGGCGTATTTCCCTGCGCTCCCGCGACACTCCGCGAGGTAAGCCACAAGCACCCAACTGCTTTTGATGGCTGGCCAGTCCTTTCAGAGCAGCTGGATCATATCGGAGTAGCAAGTTTGTTCGGTATTAGCTAGCAATGCATTTGTAGCCCACTCTCTCCAAGCTGGGATTTTTTCTTTTAATATTGAAAGAAAGGGAAGTAAAAGTAATTCTGACTCCCTTTCCTGCTCCACATAGACACACCTTCGCGCACGGCTGGGAAGCCCCCTGAGTACCCGTCAGGAGAGCACTCACTCAGTTAGGGAGTGCTGGGGCCGCAGGGGAGCACACAGCCTCCAGGATGTGCGGCTGTTCATTTTTTAAATGGCTGTTCTTTTTAATACTGACATTCTGTATCAGTACTGTATGAATTCTAAGCCATAGTTATAAATATATTTTTTAAAATAAGGTTTAGAAGAGTGATGTTTGCGCAGAAATGGGGGGTGTGTATGTTTAAATATCTAAATGCTAAATGTTTCTAACAGGCCACTTGAGACACTGATAACGCTGGTCACCTGGGGAGGTGGGCAAATTCAGGGGTAGAAATAAAGTGTGCACTCTTTTCCCACTCGGATTTCTTTACTACCATGTGAATGTTTTTACATTTAAAAAATGCAAAAACTTGCTGATACAAACTACATTGTAATATAGCCGCCCCTCAGGACTCTCAGGGGTGTTTCCAGGAACCTCTGCAGATACCCAAATCCGCAAGTACCCAAGTCCCTTATATACAGTAATGTAGTACTTGCATGTAACCTACACACATCCTCCCATAAGCTTTAAAGCGTCTCTAGATTACACGTAATGCCGAATACAGTGTAAGCGCTATGGAAGTAGCCCTCACACTGTGCCCTTGATGTAACGATGACAAGAAAAGTCTGTTCACATGCAGTGCAGACGCAACCATCGCAGGCCTAACCACGTGGCAGGCGTCGGCTACAGTCTAACATTTTTTTCCCCGTACACGTTCAGTCCACAGTTGGTTGAGTCTATGGCTGTAGAACCCACGAACAGGGAGGGCCGACTCTAGTGAGGGTGTAAATCCCACGAAGACGATCGCTGGTAACCCCAGCACCACACAACACCTGAGCCACTTAGAGCCCCGTGTTCGTGGCTGGCGGCAGAGCAAGGCAGTGGCCGATCTGGAAGGCCCACTTCCGGTGCCTGGTCAGAAGCTGGTTGGTAATTCCAGTGTCAGAGCTGCTGTGAGGCCCAGATATGTTGCTACCTTTTCCCTCTGGAGGCGGGAGCTCGGGCAGCCTCTTCAGCCCGGGGTGGCATAGGTACAGACTTCAGTGAGGGAGAGACGTCCACTTCCCTCCCCGCCGAGCTGCTCCTTCGTGGAGCCAAATGTCAAACCTTCGGATGTGAGAAAAGTGCACACTTGGGTATTTCTATTGATTTACAATTTACGCCCCGTATAATTCCGAAAAGCTAAGTGTGAGGGAGTGTTACTAAATTTATAGATAATATAAAACTGGACAAGTACAAGTGAGAACAGATTGGGACCCAGCAGGAGCAGGACACTGATTTTAGCAGCTGTTAGAAGTATCTGGGGTGAGTTAGGCACTGCAGTAGAGCGCTGGCTTTCGCTTTAAATTTTGGGCACATAAGGTGAAAGGAGAAATATAAAGTATATAGTTCTTTTTATATGAAGCCAGAAAATGGGAAGTTTTGCCTAAGGAAATGGACATTTTCCGGATACTCACTTCAAAAAGGAAACTCGAGATGCAGGTCCTTATTAAAAATATAGAGAGAATGACTCAGGTCTTCATGGTGGTTAATTAGTGCCTGTCAGGGTATTGAAATTAGCTGGTCACAATATGCCACACCTTGCAAAATATGTATAATCGTTTGTATGTCAGAACTGTCTTTGTCTCAACGTTACAACAGTGGTCTCACACCCTCTCTCGTGTGGACCACCGTAAAGGGCTCCTCATCTGTCTCAGCATTGACTCTCACCCTCCCGGAGTCCCCTCCAGGCTGTGGTCAGGGCTGCCTTCTTGGAATGCAGATCTGATCATGCCCCATCCCTGTCTCCATCCCATGTGCTTATACCTCCTAAGTCCCTCTGGTTTCAGGATCTAAGACCCAAATGTTCCTACCTCCCCAGCCTCTTCTGCCACTGTCTCTCCAGTACTGTCTGTTCCAGGCTTTCCTTAGTCCTTGGTTCTGGCCATGTGCCCTTTGAACGTCACCCCTCTCACAGCATGCTCTGCCTGCTAAGCCAGCAAGTCCTCCTTTGGGTCTGAGCTGCATCCTCCTCAGGAGCCTTCCTGACTCCCAAAGGCGCCCTGCCCACTGTTGTCTGTTCTTCTGTCCCTCTGTGCCTCTCTCAGGGGTGCTTATCTCTGTTGTGATGTCCTCTCTGCTAAACCTTAAGTCCCTCAACAGTGGGGATTGGCTCAGCTTGTGCTCACTCTTGGATCCCAGCTTCATACCCCCTGCCTCATGAGCAGTAGGGGGTCAGAAGATATTCAAGGGAAGGCAACCATCAATTGGCGATCTATAGCCTCCCAGCCTCCTTGCCTTCCTTTCCAATGGACCTGACGCCATCCTGAGACATCTGCCTCTGAAGCACAGACCTGGTCACATCTCTTCCTTGTGCCAAAACTTTCAAGGGGCCCCCATTTTCTATAGAATACAATCCACACTCCTTGTTTAGCCCTCCATGAACGGGCCCAGTTGCATTTCCAAACTTGTTTTCCCAGGTTCCCTAGTCCTTGCACCATAGCAAGAATGAAGCTCTCTGGGCTCCTGCCCACACTGTTCCCTCAGCCCTTCTCCGCATATTTAAATCTCATGGTCCCCTCAGTAACACTCCGAGGTGAGAGTAAGGCCCCCCACTGTCTGAGCTCTGGGTGCCTTCAACATGGTACTGATTTTCTATCTAAATTGTAAGTATTTATTACATGTCTCCCACATTAGGTTGGAGTCAGATCCTATGTAGTGTCTGTCTGGCATGAGCCTCAAATAGCAGGTACTCATAAACATGCATCAGAAGAGTGGTGGTTCGTGTTAAATGTTAGCATCTTTGTAAGGGAGTCTTTAATAACAGATGCTTAATTCGTAGTATCTGTTTTTACATATATAACAAACGGCCAGTTAGTTGTAGATTCTCCTGTTCTTTTCAGTCTCTAAAGATGAGTGAATATGAAAAAAAAAAAGATGAGTGAATATGAATTCAGTTCATATATATAGTCAACCCATAAATGACATGATTTTGAACTGCACAGATCCACTTCTATGTGGATTTTCTTCAACAAATGTTGTAAATGTATTTTCCTTACAATCTTTTAAAGTATCTTTTCCTTTAGCTTACCTCATTGTAAGAATATAGTATGTAACGCATGTCACACCCAAACTGTGTTAATCAGTTGTTTACATCATCTGCAGGGCGGGCCAACAGTGAGTATTAGTAAAGTTTGGGGAAAGGTCAAAAGTTATACACAGATTTTCAGCTGTATGGGTAATCAGAGCACCTAAATCCCATGGTGCTCAGGGGTCAATAATACTGCTTTCTACACACTTTTAAGACCTCGTGGATCTTTTTTTACAAAGGTACAGCCTTATTCTGAGAGTGAATGCAAGAAAGTAAAACAAAGCAGGTTTGTATAGCATGCCATTTCAAAGGAAGACTGCCCCAGTTAGCACTCTCTTCAAAACAAAAGGACGATGGACCACAGCACTTGTTTCTGGGAGAGCATCCCCTCACCACCTCCCCAGCCACCCGGCCCTCCTCACCGGATGCAGGTCTGACCCCGACGGCAGCCACTGTTGCCATGACGCCTGCTATGGGAGCGTGACCCTCACCTCTGTTTCCTTTCCCACAGGCCGATTTAAACTGCAATATTCAAGATGATGCCGGGGCTTTCTATGGTGTCACCAGCCAGTATGAGAGTTCGGAAAATATGACAGTCACCTGTTCCACCAAAGTCTGCTCCTTTGGGAAGCAAGTAGTAGAAAAAGTAGAGGTAAGTTGGCCTCTGTATACTGTCACCTTTGTTCAAGGCCAGGCTGTTGCTATCCTTTAAATCTTCACTGGGAGCAGAGAGTTTTACCTTTTTTTGGTGTCTCTTCCTTTCCAGCCCCCCTTCTCTCAATTTTTTTCCCCATGACTTCTAACAAGGCAAAATGATTTGAAAGCAACTGAAAGGAGGCCAGGAGGAAGTCCCATGCCAGCCTCCTCGGCTGTTGAAGTTGACCCTGCCCGGCCAGCCAGCAGTGTCCGGGGCCTGCATGAGGCCTCACGGGAGTGCCCTGGTGTGGAAGCTGCTGCCCACCAGATGAAGCCTTCCCACCCAAGCCCCAGGTCCGAGGGCACTCCCAAGCACTGTAGGAAACAGCCAAGGTGGTATTCAAGTGATGCACACCGACCTCCTAAACCCCAGCACCTTGAGTTTGGCATTGTTGCTTTTGCCACTTCTGCCTCCTTCATTATTATTCTTTTAAGTCTATTCCAGTACATTCTGGGATCAAGGACGTATTTATGGCTCTGTAATTTCATGCCTCCCTCCCTTTCAAAAAAATATTTTTTTAATACATATATATATTTTATATAAATATATATTTTTAATATATGTAAATATATATATATTTATCAGAGTGGGTTGCTTTGTGTGAGTGATATTTTCGGTTGACATTCCACTTAAAGTTTTTTCCATTGTCTCTGCTCGTCACCCAGTCAATCCACGTTCAGTGAGAAACTTTTATTCACCGCAGTCCTGGGCCTCGCAGGCCCGGAAGCCCAACCCAACTGTGACAAAGACTTTGTGCGGAGTCACGAGAGGGGTGTGCTTTGGGGAGAAGGAGAAGGAAGGGTGTGTTTTTTAAGACCTTGGGCCGAACAGTGAGGATTCTGGGGCTGCAGCCCTTGCTGTCTGAATACAGGACAGGCCTTGAGAGAGTGGTGTTAAGGAGGGGACACGGGCAGGGGAGGGTGTAGGTGAGCTGACTAGATCCCTTTAGCCCAGGGATCATGAGCTTTACTAAACTGGTGGCAGTGGAATCCAGTGAGACATTTTGGATGGGGCTTAAAAAACTCACTGGATATTTGAGATTAAAGAGGAAGAGTCAAAGGTCACACACTTTATCCTTGGAAGGACAGTGCTGTCACCAGCAGAGATATGGAAATAGGGTGTTCAGGAGCAAATAGGACATGATTATAGATGCAAGACTAAAACTTGGGAGACAGGTGAAGACTGAAAATATTAATTGAGAGTCATAAGCATTAAGGATAATTCAAGCTCTGGGAATGTAGATCTAGCTGCAGAGAGGGAATAGCAAGGGCAGAGAAATAAGGAGTCGATTTGGGGAGCAGCTGCCAGCCCTGCAGCGCGCAGAAGGGAGACACAAAGGAGCGGAGGGCAAGGAGGGGGAGGGGAGCCGGCCCTGCGCAGTGTCTGGGAAGCTTGGGGAAGGGCAGAGGAGAAGGCCGCTGCGTAATGAAGCAAACCGGGAGACTGGAACCTGGAGACTACAGCCAGCTGACCTCCAGCTCCTTGGAGAAGGAGGAAGCACCATTGCCTGTCCATGGTTGGGGACATGGAAGGCTGGTGCTATGCACGGCTCCCCAGTAGCCAGGTTGTCAGGGCTTATCTGTAGGTGGACTGCTTGCCTGGACAGATGCACGTGAGAAAACGTGAACCACACAAGGTAGTTTCCCATATTTTAAATGATCCTTCCTTGCATCCTCAGATGTTAGTTCAGGCAGCAGTGAAAGTTGCTTTTGACTGATGAAATCCCAGGAATTTGTGTTCACAGAGAAGGTAGGAGTGTGGTGGGTGGAGTTTTATAATTAAGACTTTAATCCATTTAGAATGTATTTCTGCGTTGTGTGTGTCAGGGGAGTCCGCTTACATTTTCTCCCAAATAGGCATTTCTGTCAAAACCACTTATTAAATGATTCATCCTTTTCCAGCTCAGTGAATCTGTGCCCTTGAAGTTACCACATAAACCGGGAGCTGTTCCTGGCATCTCTCTGTTCTCTCCACCCTCTGTCACTACGTGTCCCATGCCCTGTTTGTTTAATTACTGCGGCTTTGTGGTGTGTTCTGGTGTCTGTTGAGGAAGCCGGTCCCACTGATCTTCTTTTTCATGTATGTTCTAGCATAGTAACCAGCATTTGTTCTTCCAGATAATGATATCATTTTAAAAATGTAGAGAGAAACAAAATCTTATTTGAGCAATCTAATTGTAATTGCATTTGATTTAGATAATTATTTCGGGATCAATCAATATATTATTGATGTTAAATCTTCCCAGTCAAGAACCTGTTTGCATCTCAATCTCATTTTATAGTTTTTATGTATAGATTTATCCCTTTCTGGCTAATTGTATTTGTAAGTATTACATAATTTGTTAATACAGTTTTCCATTTCTAGATTTTAATTACTAGAAGGGAGAAAAGCTCTTGTTTTTTGTACATCTGTGTTCTTTCAAAACATCTTGCTATACTTCTCTTATTTATCTCTGGTCATTTTCCCCTAGATTCTTGGGTTTTCTTTGTATATAATCTCATCAGTGGCTTTAGTTTATCTCTTATTTGCCAATGTTTATGCTAGTTTAAAAAAAATTATTATTTTCTGCCCTGGCTGGTATGGCTCGGTGGACTGAGCACAGGCTGCAGACCAAAGGGTCGCTGGTTCAATTCCCAGTCAGGGCACGTTCCTGGTTTGCAGGCCAGGTACCCAGTGCGGGGCACGTGAGAGGCAACCACACATTGGTGTTTCTCTCTCTTTCTTTCTCCCTCCCTCCCCCTCTCTAAAAATAAATAAAATCTTTAAAAAATAAAAAAATCATTCTTGTAATAAAATCTTATCTGATTTAAAAAGCATAATAAGAAAAAAATAATAAAATAAAAAATTATTATTTTCTCTCCTTTTGGTTTGTTGCAACCTCCAACATGGTTGTAAAAAGAAATGATGCTGTATGAATAGTAGCATCCTTGTATAGTTCCTGATGCTAATACATGTGGTTTTGGTGTTTTGCCATGTAGGATTATATTTATTCTTGGTTTTTATAAATGGTCTTTATTTTACATTTAAGTACTTTCTTTTAATAATTATTTTATTTAGGGTTTTTATGAGTAATAGCTATAATACTTTATCAAATTCCTTTTCAGCAACTCTTACTGTATGATTTTCTTCCCATTTGTTGACATCACAAGTTAGTCCGCGTCCTGCACATGCACCACCACAGCTTTCTGCAGAAAGCCCCGCTTTGGGCACACGGATGCGTTCTGTTGGCTGTTTTACACAGCATCGCTGCATCCCCTAAGTCAGCGATCTCACCAGTGCGCTGTAGAGACACACGGCAGTGCTGCGAGCATTTTTAAAACATGCGATACCTGGCTGCTTCCTCGGGGGCACTGACCTCTGTTCCCTTAGACTGTCAAATTTAAAAAAGGCAACAGCCAACATAACAATAGCTGTACAGTGTGAATGCATCAAAATTATACCTGGTTTTGGGGTTGGTTTTTTTTTTTTTTTTTTGTCAGATTGACAAAAAGTTTACTGTATTTTATTGGTGTGCCGCAGAATTTTAGTAATTAGTTTCTGTGTGCCACAAGATGAAAAAGGTTGGAAATTGCTGTCATAAGTGATACTGGTGTATGCTTTTTATAATAATCTATCAAATTTCAGTATTGAATGATATCATTTTCATAAAAATCATCGGGACACCTACCCATTTCTGTGCTCTGGCGTAGTTTGAATGACATCAAAAATAACTATTCTTTAAAAGATTGCCTACCATCTACTGTAAAACCATTTGGTCTTTGGGCCCTTTCCAGCAGCAGATCTCTGAACAACTGTCTAGTCATTCCCACAATCACTGGGTAAATTGAATTTTTCACCTTGAAAGGGTTCAGTGTTAGACATTTGTATTTTGCTAGGAGAGCATCCCATCCTCTAGGTTTTCCTTGCTTTTTTCCTCATAGGTATGTGAAGTGTGACCCCTTGTAAATCTTCTAGTCTGGACTGTAATTTTGGTTCTGTCCCTTTTCTTTTTTCTACTTCTTAGGCTTGTAAAGGGTTTATTTATTTTATTTTGTCTTTTAAGGAACCAGCTTTTATATTTATTCCGTGTGCATTTTAAATTTCTATGACATTGATTTGAGCTTTTATCTTTATTAATTTCCTATTCTTGGTTTCTTTGGATTTTTTTGTGGTTTTGGTTTATTTTGTGGGGTTTTAATTATTTTTAAGATGTGTACGTGGTTCTGTAATTCCTCATCTTTAATGATGAAAACGTGAAGCTGCTTCATTAAGTTTCCTGCAAGTGTAGCCTCACTGGGTCCCCTGAGTTTTGATGTATTTTCCTTTTCATTACTCTTCAGATAGTTTATAATTTCCTTTTTAATTCCTTTTTGATCCAAGGTTATCCAGGAGTGTGTTTCTTATTTCTGAGTGCTTCAGTGGGATCTTCAAACTGCATATATACAAGTATTTTCTTCCTTTCTTTTTTTAATTAAAGGCATAAATAACTAACAGTTAAGGGGCTCTTGGTGAGCGTGAAGTAGTTTTTCCTAAAGCAGAGAAATTAGCTGAATCGGTCGTCAGCCTGTGAGGCCTTATCACAGTAAAGAAGGACCTTCTCTGGACTCTTTGGAGAATTGTAAGTGGGGTCCTGCTCTTACAGCTCTCGAGGGAGAGAATGACGAAGTAGATGGTTATGTTTTTTTCCTGACATTTGCTGAAAAGGATTTATACAACTCTTTTGAAAGCTATCATCTTGCCCTGGCTGGTGTAGCTCAGTGGATTGAGCGCAGGCTGTGAACCAGGCATCGCAGGTTCGATTCCCAGTCAGGGCACATGCCTAGGTTGCAGGCCATGGCCCCCAGCAACCGCACATTGATGTCTCTCTCTCTCTCTCTCCCCCCCTCCCTTCCCTTTCTAAAAATAAATAAATAAAATCTTAAAAAAAAAAAGAAAGCTATCATCTTTCCAATTCTTTTTTTTAATGAGACTGATACGCTCCTTACTGCGCTGAGGCACCTTCCAATTTTTTGTTAATTTCCAGAGAAAATAATGAATTCTGAGTATAGTATTAAGTTTGGATAAAGAATTCTTGAAAAAATTAAGTGAACTGCATAAACAGTACAGTATATAGCAGACATTGCATTTTGAAAGAGTGAAATGCTTTTACAGGCAGCAGTATCTTTTTTCATGCTTTGACGTCAGAACGGTAAAAACGTTCCAACCCTTTTTCCCTCACAGACGGAGTATGCAAGGTTTGAGAATGGCCGATTTGTGTACCGAATAAACCGCTCCCCGATGTGTGAATATATGATCAACTTCATCCACAAGCTCAAACACTTACCAGAGAAATATATGATGAATAGCGTTTTGGAAAACTTCACAATTTTATTGGTAACTGTTTTGTCCCTTTCTTGTTTCTGGAGACTTAGCCCTGAAGGCTGGTGAGGAAAGACAGGAAGGGTGGGGCTGGGAGGCAACTGCACAGGTTGCTGGGGAGGGTCCTGGGGGGTCAGTCAGCTGCTGAGTTCACACATCCACGAGGCACACCTGGCCTTGGTTTGGGCTCAAGAAGGGGTCTCATCTGGCTGTGGTTTCTAAACCTGACAGAGCTGGAATTCAGAAGAGTAATAAAAAGCGATGGTCCTAGGTTCTCAATTCAGGCTACACTTTAGAAAGAACCGGAGAAAGACCTTGGTATCCAAATCGCCTGATACCAAACAGCAACCTATATCAGTTGACTCAGGGTCTCTGAGGATAGGATCCAGGTATGTGGGGTTTTTTGTTTAAGTTCCCTAGGTCATTCAAGCATTAGCCAAGTTTGAGTCGTAGCAGAGACATATTATGTCAATCATAAATGAGGCAAAAACTGAGTGAGTAGGTTTGTATTTCAAACGTACCTTGATTCATTTTGTGAAGGATTTACAAGGCTTTATAAGAAGTACTGCATTCACATTAAAGCAGCAAAATATGAACTCTCAGTGCCAGAAGAAATATAAATTAAAATAGAGTGTCATGACCAGGAAATATTCCCCAGAGGCTGAAGATCAAAACTTCCTGAGCAGCTGAAGGGGAAGGAAAAAGTGATGCTGTTCAGTGTCCACAACGGGAAAGCCTTCTGGTTCCCCTGGGCAGTGCTGCGGGGCGAGGGGAGATCCCCTTAATATTTAACTTTAAAACAAATTTCTCATGGAGGCTTCATCTGGGGACTTGGGAAGATTATTAAGAATAGTGGTTGTCCTCAAAATATACCTATAGAATATGTATACAATAATGATTTCATAAGGATCATTTTAAAAATAAATGGCATTTCTTAATTAAATTGCAGGAAAAATGCCAAAACAAAACTTGGTGGAAAAATTTTGCTAAAAGGGGCAGCAAGACAACATTGTGGTCCAGTAGCCCTCTGAAAGGCTTGCTTCGTGACTAGAAGTAAGAGCTAAAATATGCGAAGTAGGAACTCTTCACCTGGAGATTTTAGATTCACCCAGACCCTGACTGCACACTTCCACGGTGTAAACTTGCCCTCCCCAGGCGATTTCAAGCTGCCAGTGGTTGTCCCACTCGTGAAATTCCTTACTATGTAATAATAACTTGCAAGAACCAATAGGAGCCCGTTTCCCCACACCATTCAATGTAAAAAAAAAATGACTAAATAAAAGTTTAAAAATTTAAATTTTTCTGCATATCAGATCCATCCAGGAAGCTTTTGAAAATTCTGAGTCCTAGGCCCCACCTCAGATGAATGAAATCAGAATCCCCAGGTAGTTCTGCACACAGGGGTTGGCATCCCTGCTCTGGGAGACTGGAAAATGAGCTGATTTTTATTAATTCCAGGGAGAGAGCTTCAGTGGACTCTTAAGTATGTTCAGGTCCCCCTGAAATTAAGGAACTATGCTGGAACGGTGCTGGCAGGTCCTTGCCATGTAGGTATTCCCTGTTGTGTTTAGGAACAGATCACCGTAGTGCTCAGAGGAGCAGAAGGTGAGTGTGGCATCCTGGCGGACATGAGGCAGCCCAGGAAGTAACCACAACTCTTTGAGTGGATGGCCTCATCACCTCTCTTGGAAGGAGTCTTAGCTGTTTCTTGAAAACCAGTTCCGTGTCTGATTCAGCATTTTAAGGAATATGTCCTCAGTCCCTAAAACCCTACCTCCTAGAGCACAGCCACGAAAAATAGGCCTGGAAAAAATTTAAAGCATCTGTTACCCATAAAACCCACGTAACTATGTTCATAATGCTCTCTTGGAACATGTGACTTAACGCAGCCTAGATGTCCGGAGAACACAATATATTACATTAATTTCAAAATGTATTCTTAAGCAACTGAATGAATTCCTTTGATATGAAGAAGTAGTGGCTATCAATGCACACCTGCTAGAAATAGCATTTTAGCTTTAGAAAAGCTGAAATTAAGCCAGCGCTCCTGGGTTACGAGAACAGACTCATCAGAGTGATAAGAGGAGCCAGGAGTACTTTTCAGCTTTTCCTCAGGGGTAGGAGGTAGGAACATGGCAGGGGTGGCAGCTGCTGGACACAGCTGCAGATGTCTTACTAGGTACCTTGGGTGCAAAGCCTGTGTCAGCAAGACTATTTCCAGACCTGACTGCCTGGCAGGCTAGACCCTCCAGTCCCATCAGGGTTCTCCCGGAATCAAGGAGAGCCCTAGAGGTAGGGTCCTCATGACAGCACCCAAACAGGCAGAGGAAGACGGCAACTGAACCATGGGCCACGTCTTCTGACCTCCTTTTGAGGTTGTGTTCAGACTTACAGGTTGCTAGAAACATTTTTTTTCTTCCCTCCTTTTGAATCTCGATCATGAAGCCTAAATAAGATGTATTCTTTCACAGAAAATTTTCAAGAAGGCAGGATAGGTGTTCCAGGCACACGTTGAACCTTTTGTAAATGTTATGATATGAAATTCTCACTACAGAACTCTGAGGTCATTTTTATCCCCATTTTATGGATAGGGAATGTCAGGTCTACCCTAATGCGCCATTAGGTCACAGAGCCAATGAGGGCATAAATTAAGACTTGAATTGATGGAAAAGATACTTTGTAGGATATTTCATGATCATAGAATCAGAAGACTTGGGTTTACAACCTTGGGTAAGCCATTTAAAATCTCGAGGCCTCCGTTTCTCCCTCCATTTACAAACAGAACGCTCAAATCTGTACTCTCCACCTCAGAGTTATTGAGAATGGTTCAATTCATTCAGCTAAACTAGTGGCCAGAATACAGTGCCAATAAAACACATACCTGTCTCACAGTGAACCTTGGCCTGGTAGGGGAATGAGGCAGGTACACATGTGACTGCAGTACAAGTCCATAGTGGCTATACTATATTCAGGAGACAGGCTCCATGGAAGCACAGGTCCCTGAGCAGGTACCTGTAGTTGGGGTGAGGTAGAGGAGTCCCAGGGATGTTAAAAGATGATGTTTAAGTTTCCTTGATGGATAAACAGACATTTTTTTCAGATTTACCAAGAAAAGTGCCATTTCTTGGGTGCCTAATTAAGTGTCAGGTTCTAGGATTTGGTGAGCTAGACAGATGGCGCAGCCGCCCTGTAGTCTGGTGAGGGAGGCAGGCGTTTCTCCCGTAAGCACAGAATGAATGTAAACTAAACAGTGGCTGATGGCTGCAGAGGTAGGTACTTGGTACGAATGGAGCATATGTAATGGGGGGCGGGGGGTTTGACCTGATTCGGAGCTCAGGGGAGGCTTCCCTAAGGAAGGAGCAGTTGCAAGATCCCTACCTGCCAGGTGAACAGAGGGTGGGAGGGGTACTGCAGGTGGGCAGGCAAGCAGGCGGAGGCAAGTGGGACTGAAAATAGGGCCGTGCTGCTGGCGTGGAGGGAGGGAGGGAGGAGGGCGAGGAGCAGGGAGCTGACTGGGAGGAATGGCCAGGCTGGGCAGGGTCTCCTCAGCCCTGTAGGGTGAGAACAGGCTTTCTCTTCATCCCATGGTCCAAAAGTTCAAAAGAGGTCATCAGGGCTTTCCAACAGGAGTGCGCTCTTGTCGGATGTGTATTTCTTGCAAGGGTTCCGCGGCTGCTGTGCACAGGCAGGTCTGGTGCTGAGTGGTCCTGGTAGGGGAGTCCGGGTGAGCCTGTGGTGCGTTGGCGGTGGAAGAGGGGATGGATTCGAGAACGACTCAGGGGTAAGAGCAGCAGGACATGGCACTTGTTTGAGTATGGAGATGAGGGAGAGAGGCTGAAAGAACTACATGCTTGGAGTGTTTGATCTCTGAGGGAAGCAGCAGGAAATAAAACTAGAATAGCACATGGATACCCATATTGAAAAACGATCTCTATTGTATATCCTTAAACAAATTAACCCCCACCTTCCTTCCCTGCCAGCACCTGCTCATAGAAAAGCAGTTAGGTCATATGAGACAGCGTGTGTAAAGCATTTAATACTGAGTAAGTGCATACTAAGCAGTCGGTATGTTATTATAATGTAAGCTACTATAATGTAAATTTTCATTCATCCAGCAAATATTTATTAAATGACTGTTGTATGCCAAACACTGAGCTAGTGACTGGGAAACATGGTCCCTGTTCTTCAGGAACTTACTACAGTCCATGGATGAGATGGGCATTAACAATAACTAATGCCAGTGTACTTACAAATAATGCAAACACACTTACTTAGTTCAGGCTGCTGTACTGGGAAAATGACAAGCACTATGAGACTTCAGTCAAGGACCATGAACTTGGATGCCTTAAGGGTAAGGGAAATTAAGTGGGTGAAGCAGCCTGACTGATACCTGGGGAGAATGAGACCCGTGAAAAACTGGACTAGGCTTTGAAATTCAAAATATTTGAAAACACTGAGCTGGCCTAGTGGAACACGCATGCCGCAGAGTCCTGGAGGCATTTTGAGTAGGGAAGTTGGGTTAGATGTGCTTTCAGAAAGCTCCTCTGAGAGCAGCATGGGGGACACACAGCGAGGAGAGGAAGGAGGCAGGTCCGGTGGGGAGGGGCTGCCCTGACCGGGCTACCTGCCCAAGGTGTGAAGGAAGGCTGAGCCTGCGCCTGAGAAAGGCGGATCTCAGCTACTCTGCTCAAGAGGGGAAACAAAGATTTCAAAAGACGCTCTGAAAAGTAAAGCCTAAGCAGACTAAAAGAACGATCATTTGACGTGATTATAGCGCTGTTCCTGTACTTGCATTGGTTTCACCAGTCCAGGCGCTGCTGGCTCAGAGTGGTGAGGAGGGCACTCAGGACGCCGGTGTCTGTCATGGGCCATTGTGAAGGAAATTGGGTAAAAGTTTAGGAGTGGGATATGAGACGATCACCAGGGTAAATGACTGCCTCATGGGACAAAACTGTACGAAATTGTCTTTGTTATAAAGAAATCAGCTTCCCCTCCCCCACCAAAAAAACCCCACACCAGTTCTCCTGGTCTCTCCTGGGACTCAGGTTATGGGTGAGGCCCTTTCAACAATGTCTTTCTTACCTGCGTCACCCAGATAGGCTTCAAGTCCCACCGGTAATATCCTGAATCCCTGCTAGGACAGGGCTGAGTAAGGCGGGACAGATTTCCAGTAATCCACTTCCTGGACTGTAGACTCCTCCCCTCCAGGTAAATCAGAGTCGTCAAGGCAGAGATGGACTAAGTTCTCACCCACGTGCCGTGTCGTTTTCACATATGTGTGTGTGTACTTTTTTTAACAGGTGGTAACAAACAGGGATACACAAGAAACTCTCCTCTGCATGGCCTGCGTATTCGAAGTTTCAAATAGTGAACATGGAGCACAGCATCATATTTACAGGCTTGTGAAGGACTGAACGTGGTTATTTATATAGAGAGATACCTGTATATACCCACACACCTGTGCGCACACACACTCTCTCCATTATCAAACGACTGACTGTGACCCTCACCACGCAGGGGTGGTGCCCCGGCCCCGAGGCCACCCGACTTTTCTAAACCCTGTTTGAGTGAAGTCATTTTTTCATGTGTTCATACTATCGTCATAGCTGTGAAGTTCTGGTACAGTTGTAAAAAGAGAAACCCAGTCATGCTCTGTGTTCCTCAGACCCGCAGCCCGCCGCTCCTCGGGGAAGCTGAACCTTGCGAACCCACTTCTCTGTCTGCAGAGGCCTGTTCCTCATTGTGGTAGAAAACACTCAGACAGAGCCTTTGCCATGGGACATTTACAGCCTTTATACAAATGTATTTAGTTCTTCTTTTTTTTTTTCCAACATAAAATTCTTGTTTTAAGATACAAGTAAAATTAATCTTTAAATATAAATGTAAATTAGTACACAAAACTAAGAATCTTTAGACTTATCTTTGTAACTAATTAGGGTGGAAGTTATGAAAGAATGTAATTCACTAAATTATTTTTAAATGAAACTTTTCTTTCTTTTTGAAACCAAATGTTAAAATATAGCCTTAAGAAATCCTTGGTAGAAATATCCTAATGAGACAAATTTGTACTTTTTTCACAAGGTTAAAACTAATCTCCTAATCCATTAAACTCTTGAACAGGTATTACAAAGGAAGAAAACTTCACCCCTTATCCTTAACATATATAGTATATTTAAAAATATAAAAGTGTATTGTACTAATGTGATAATTGATTATTTAATGAAAAAGAAAGGATGGCTTTTTTTGCAATAAGTAGATAAATACTGAAAATCTAAACTTGCAATGTTTATAGTCTTATGTGTGCAGTTATATTTTATATGGACAACCAAATTTTTTTATTAAGATGAGTAAGTATTTGAACCACTGAAATTTAATAACAGACCATTGAAATTGGCATGAATACTGCGCTGTGAGCTGCGAAGTACCGAAAATCCTGTGGCTGGGGGAACTTCGTCAACCGGACACGCAAAAGGCTCATCAGTCTTAGCGCCTCTGCTGCCCAGAAACCAGCAAGCTCCCTCCCCAGCCTGCAGATGAATTGTTTATTTCTGGCGATCCAGTGTGCGTAGTGACCTGCTATAACTATACATGTGTATGTGTGTGTGTATGTTCACACACACATACGTAGTTGTTTAACACGTATTTATGGCACACCTAGTTAGTGTCACTGAGTTTGCTAGGTGCTGATATCTGTGTATATTTCAGTCTGTTTCTGTAGATCTAGATCCATTCTCTAAGGACGTCCACTTTCTTGTCACCTCTCAGTAAGTCGCAGTACTTGTTTGACCGAGGTTTAAGAGGCCCAGCTCTCCATCTCTGACCTTTCAACCAGGCTCCTTTGGGAGGTTCCCTTCCCAGGAGAGATTCAGCCTTCCAACCCAAATATTCCAAAGTGTGGGCCAGGCAGACCTGGTTTCATGTAGCCACGTAACAGGTCTTAGGTCCCTGCCATAGAGCTTCATTGGGAAATACCCTCAAGGACACGTGCCCAACTTCCCTGAAGAAAGTGGCATTTTTATAATTGTTGGGAACGTGTTAACCCAGTAGAATGTGAAATAAGTCATGTAAGATGTGACATATCAAGACCTTTCCATCAAGTCAGAAAATAAAATCCTCGTTCAGTCACATCCAGGTAGCTTAGACACCCCCTCTCCTGTCTCCGCCTGCTCCCACCCAGCCTGCACACTGGCTCACATCTGGTGGTCCTGAGCCCGAAGGTGTGACAGGCTCATGGCAAGGAGAACACCGGACCAAGCCTGGCCACTTCCAAACTCATACTCCTGGTCTCTGGGACGGCCAGAGGAGAAGGTGCAAAATTTTCCCCTTTCGGAGTGGATATTCCTTACGGAAATCAGAAGGAAGGTGCCCATTTCCCTCCATCAGGAGTCTACCTTTTGTTCCCTGCCTCCAAGAGGGCCTCAGAGGACTGCCCCAGGTGTCTTCTCTTCCATCTGGTCTTCAGCCCAAGCACTTAAGCTTCCTCTGTTGGTCACCTGTTCTGGGGATGTTGCTTTTGCTCCTGTCTCTGGCATCTTTCCTCAAGGGACCCCCACTCTTTCAGGAGCAGGACCCTAGAACTGGAGGCATGCAAATGATGTATGTGGCTCAAAGCCAGGCCATCCCAGAACTTCAGGGGGAGAGGTATCTGGGTCATGCTCCCACCCAGGAACAGGGCTCTGCTGTGCTGCCAGGAGAGCCCTTGGGATGTACTTGTCACAGCACAAATAGATTGAGACCCAAGAAGACCCACTGGAGGGTGAGGGTAGTTCTGTGGGTGACAGAGAAGGGCATGGGCTGGTCTGCTGACTCCCAGAGTCGGGCTGGGCCCTGATGCCTCACCACCAGTGTCGTCTTCTGGACCTTTCTGTAGCTGAGTGTGGGGGGTTTATTCGAACTATTCCGAGGATAGCTTTTTGCTCTTAAATCTTTTTGCTCACATCTTTTGCCCTGAGATATTTTTAAAGTTACTTCTTGTCTCCAAATTTTCCCCAACTTGCCCACTGGTCCAATCACCCAAACTCTGGGCCCTCTCTCCATCTCTCCCAAATTAGACCCAGGTGGCATTTGTTAACATCTACTCCATGTCTGCCTGCAGTCTTTCACCCTTTATGGCAGAGTCTTCCCCCTTTGTCTGTAAAGCTTTATACACCATGAAGAAGACTTTCCAAAGCTCTGTCCTCACTGCTCACCCCCAGGTGCTGTTTGTCCTGGTGACTCGCCACTATCAGGTTTGGTTCAGGGACATCACATGCTTTCACAGGAGAATCAGGAGGCCAATTTTTCACTCCCTACACAGGGAGTAGCTGAAAAACTGGGTTCTGGTCTGTTGGCATTCTTTTCCACCTTAGCAAGAGACCTATAATAAAATCAGGACTTCTTCCAGAACATGTCCTAGAATTTCAGAATGCCCAAACTGCCTGAGACCCATGTCTGCCTTGACACTGTTGACATTTTATACCAGGAAATTCTTTGTTGTGGGGACTGCCCTGGGCATTCATTACAGGAGGTTTGGCAGCATCCCTGGCCTCTGCTCACTGGACACCAGTCGTACTTTTCCCTCAGCTGTCATACCCCCAAATGTCTTCAGACATTACCAGATGTCCCTGAGGCACAAAATCTCCCCTAGCTGAGGACTACTTCCCTAAGTCACACAGGTCACAAATATCTTGTTTGAGAGTTTCTTTTTCCTTCAGTTTCACCCCAAGATAGTATCTCTGCTTGTGTCAGTCATCAAGTGACATCACACAAGTGACGTGTCCACATTTCTTCCTGTTTCAGAACTTCTCTTTCCTGACCGAGGCTCTCTTGCCACCATTATCTCTTCACTCTTGCCAGGGGAAGCTGGGAGCAGCTGGTCACCACTATGCCTGTGATCGGCTCCTGTTTAACAAGCATTTCTATTTTGACCTTCAATCCTTAGTTTACTGGGTTAAAAAAAGGAATACAGCTTATTTTCATTATTTCTCATAAGCTCATGGGTCTCATTATCAAACCTTTAATTGTTTCAGTAAATTTCCTCTGGGCTTCTTCTACTTTTCTTCCTTACCCTCAGTGCTGTTTGTATTTATGGAAACCCGATCATCTAGTTTTTCATCTCTAGGGATGGGGGAGAGAGGGGTCAGTTCCAGAAGAGAGCTGATAGGATTTTTCTCTATCGAGCTGAAAGAGCACAGTCTCCTCTCCTTCGCTGTGTAAGTGATAACGTTGAGGCTCGGAGGGGAGAGGACCAGCCCAAAGCCACCCAGCTTGGTTAGCGGCAGGATAAGGGCGGGGCTCAAGCATGCCTGCGCTGAACCCTCGGCCCCGCTGGCGGAGGTGGTTCCTCTCTGGTGCCCGTGCCGGCCGGCCCTGCAGGTGTGTGGGCAGCGTCCGCTCAGAGGAGAGGGAGGTGGAGAACTGGCGAGTCTTGTCTGACCAGAGCTATCGGAGGCATCTGCAAGCAGGTGTGAAGACTGATGAGCCTTTTCGGTTCCTCTGAGGACAGTTCACCTGCCACAGGCTCTGAGTCAAAGTTCTAATAGCCAGGCATCCCGGCAGCCAAGTGCCACACTCAGACCAGCCAAAAAACAGGCCCCGTTCCAAGCACTTGGTGTTACAGTTCCCCGAGTGACTTTAAAACCTAAGTCTCTAAGTTTCAATACTGCAGTGGCTTTAGCAGTTTGCTTTTCTTTGTGTATAACAGTAAATTATTTAAATCATGAGACTACAGTCAGTTTTACGAACCAGGTACATATGATTTGTATGATTTTGTCTGTGTTCTGGTACACTGCTTGTCCTCACAAAGGCTAGGTCCAGTTTTGTTTGTTGGTGTTCACACCTGTGACTTCAAGGGGCTACGTCTACATGGCTCATTTCTTTTCTGTCGCTGTCACTGTGGCAAAGCCCTCCACATGTCATCTCTGAAAAGCCTTAAATCTTCGAGATGTCGCATGCAGGGTGTGCAGTGCACAAGGCTGCCTCGGAACTGTGAGCCCTTTTGTAAGCTGGAAGCATTTCTCTTACTACTGTTACTTTTCTAGGAAGTTTTAAATTTAGAGCTGCCAAAGCGTCCCAGTAAGCAGTGCCTTAGTGATACCTTAGTCGTGCCGCCAGCCTTCTCCGACACCTGTTCTCAGTGCCCATGTACTGATTGGCCCCAGATTTAACACAGAACAAGCAAAAATTGTTCACATTTTGTTTAGGAAGCCCGTTTTTCTCCAATTCTACAAGAAGCTGACTGTTTGGTCCAAAATCTGAAACCAAACGTAAGTCAGCTCTTTGACCAGACTCTCAAATGCATATACCAAACGAAAGGTTTTGCATCCTCATAGTTGACTATGAAAAGCAAATTGTACTTTCAATGTTGCCTTTTAAATTCACGACCAAATACTTAGCTATTTGTGACTCTTCTGCACTCTAGCATGAAAGTGCCTTTGGTTTGAGACTCCAGCTTAGAAAAGTGCTGCCATAATAACGATAATTTGTAGAGAGACCAAAAATATTTTGAGATCACCGTAATGCCTTTGGTTCACCGGGATGAGTCACCAACCACAGGCCTCTGCGCGCGCGCACAACGTGGACACCGCCTGCGGCGAGTCTGTCTGCCGCGGGAGAGCCCCCCGCCACCGCTCGCCAGGAGCACACTGCAGCCGGAGTGACCCCAGGAACTGTTGTGTGTGTGTGTGTGTGCCGACGACCCAACGCGTTTGTCACCCGGCCCTGCACCCCCCGCAAACAGCAGATTCCCAGCCGGTGGACAGATCGGCCCTCCTCCTGACGTCCGAGCTCGGTCTGCGGAAGCTTTCTTTCCCGGTCACATGACCGTGCGCACGTACCTGGTTCATGCAGTGACACCGCGTTGGAAGTTGGAAGCCTCAAGCTGAGATGACAGTGCAGAACAAAAATGAGTTAGGGTCATGACAATTAAAGTGTTCTCCGTAGGGCGGAGTGTGGACTCTGAGTGTCTCAGATGACTGCTGTGAGAAACTTCCAAAGAGCACCATTCACGATTCGGCTTTTTCCAAGAATGTTCCAGCCCTCAAGGGGGCAGTTCTGTAAAGCCCTTGTTGTCTCTTATCAAAACCTTGTGTAAACTGGGAAAGCAGAATAGAGGTAAGGAAAAGCAATGAGAAGGACAAGAAGGCAAAAAACACCAGCCAAACAAGCCAAGGAAAAAAGATTTTTCTTTACCCGTACAGACTTAAAAATGACATCAGACACCTTTGAAAGTTTAGCCTCTGAACTCTTAACGTGTATATTCCCATCTGTCTCCACCTGGTGTCTTCACGAATACCCTCTCTGGCCCTGAAATTTCAGGAGTGCTTTCTGTCCACACCAAGTTGTTGTGAGTGTTTATAGGAATTTCTACAAGAAAAAAATCAAATGAAAAGGACACTACTCCACACAAGCTGTAGTTAGCTGCTTGGATTCAGCCCCTCCCAGTCTGTGCACTTGACCGCAGCTTGGAAGAAATGCATCCAGTACGTGTTTCCGCTTCCCTTGTCAGCTGTTGCTGGGCTTTGTATGGCAACAGTTTCCTTTCAGAGACTCGTTGCTTAGACTGTTAAGAATGAAGGTTTTGTGTTTAAAATTTATTGCATCGCAAAGGATAGTTTCGCCGAAGTCATGCACCATTCAGTAAGATAAAATATTTGTATTTATTGTCCTGCTTCTTAAGCCGTAACCCGTTTTATTCTCTGAATTTGCATTCGGTCAGTCACACGCCACACCACGTTTTCGTGTTTGGGTGGCACTGATGTCCCCCCCGGCTCGTCCGTCAGAGGGGTCGGATTCCAGCAGATTCCACCTGTTAGGGTGACTCTCTCTTATCTGGCGTCCATCAGGAGATCATTTCTGCTTCCCCCTGTCTTTAAGAGAAGCTGACAGAATCTAGGTGTAAATCACTTGGAAACCAGTCTCTGATTTTCTTTGATTGTTCCGCATCAGTCATCCTCTGTGATTAGTTTCATTGTGTAAATTAGATATTGACTGCACTTCTTTAAAAAATCTCCCTGTTACCTCCGTGATTCACTTCTGTAGGCCTTTTTTCAATAGGCTCATGACTGCAGATAAAGAAAGAAAAAGTAAAATCAAACAGTACGTGCCTGAAAAACAAACAAAAAAATTTTTTTGTAACATTGAAAAAAACCTGAATAGCCTTTAATTCTTTAATATGCTTAAATGTTATGTAAATCGGTTTTTGCCACGTGTGTTTGTTCACATTCTAAATGACTTAATGGGATTCTCACAGTCTGTGTCTTCATGTCACTTGTATAAAATGGGCTTGTGACGTACACGCTCCATCTGCTCGGTGGTTCCTTTGATATTGTACTGCTGCTGGGAGTGGGCTGTGGGACCCGCCTTCAGTCGTGAGGTTCTGGGTGGGTAGACTGCAGAGATTGGGGGGCGGGGGGCAAATTCTCACACACGTTTTCTTAGCCTGTTTGCAGAAACTCCAGGCATTTGGTAACCCTCTTGGCAGTACAGTATTCTCGTATTTGTTAACGTCTGTGTTTAGGTACTGGTACCTTTTTGTTTAAAAATGTTCTAAGTGTTGGCTTTAAAGTGAATTTATCTTTAGTATGATAGTTATATGAAAATTATAGGGTTTGTGTGCAGAGAATTTTTTTATAAAGTGCTTTGTAAAAAAAAAATGTATTCTAGCTTTTGCGGTACATATGTGTGATAACTTTAATATCCATGACAGTTAAGTGCAATTATTTCATCACTCTAAAAATGCTATTTTTGTGTCAGTTCCTGCAGGTGTTTTCATGTCTTTGCAAAGTGACACATTTTGATGCCTTCTTGATAAAGTGGTAGACATTTTGTAGCTTTCTAGAAACTTTGTATTCATACGGTATCAATGAAAAATAAAGAAAATGAAAGTGTGGGTCACCTTTTTTATCTCGCAAAAGTGTATGTTGTTGACAATGAAATACGCTGTCTGCGCTGTGGGAGCTTATATGAAGGACAGGGTAAAGGAGGCCAAAGCCACAGTTCTTTCAACAGTGTCCGCCAAGCTCAGTAATTGGGACATTAGGTGTTACTGGAGCCGGATTTCTCAAGAGCATCCACAAGTCAGCCAGTCTGTCTGCATGTCACTCTTTCCCTTCAGTGCTTCACTGAAATTGACAGAGGTTTTGTAGAACAGCTAATCTGTGGATCCCAGGCCACCCTGAGAAGCCACACCCCAGGTTCTTGGTACCAGAGTAGGGCCTTAGAGGACCAAAAGGCACACAAGCTCAGCCACTGAGCATTTGTGATTGTTAACCCACGTGCTGGGCACACACAGGGAACTGGGAGTAGAGCAGACAGTGGGGGACCGAGGTACATGTGCATGGTCCTGGCATGCATGGCGCTGACATTCTCAGTGGCAGGGGTATGTGTTGCTCTGTAACCCTTACCCCTGTCCTCAGCATCGCCGTGGGATTTGTGATTCAGGTGTACAGCACATGTGTCTCACAAAACCCTGGATTCACTCGGTTTTCACTGCAGGCTGGTCACTAGGCCAAGTGTATTGGTGTGGAGTGCATACAGTGTTCCCTTTGATTCCCAGAATAGTCCCAATGGCAGTGACATTATTGTCCCCACACTGAGCTCCAAAAGGATAAGTCATCCAGAGTCGTGACTAGTGAGTGGGGGAGCATTAAATAGTCACCCCAACTGTCCAGCCTGGACTCCTGGCCCCTGCACTTTGGCTCATGTCAATCTGTGGATGCAGCTTATGGCCGGGGAGAAGTTTGGATTGGAGAGGGGGCAACTTTCTTAAACAGTGGTGACCTTGGGCTTTTGACAACAGGACCAAATGCTCCCTGGGATCCATCAGTTTGCACTAGACCCCAGATCTTGCTCCTCCCCATTTCTTTGAAATGTTGAGGGAAAGCCTGCCTCATATTCCAAGAGGCACTGGTGGGAGTGGGAACAGAGAAGAAGTAACATTCCAGCTCTTTCAAAGAGTCACATTTCCAGTGAGCCACTGTTCAAGAGGCACGTTGTTGCCCATGAGCTGCTTGGGGCAGAGGGGAGAGGGCTGTGAAGCGTTTTGCTGAGTCCTTGTTCCATGGAAGGCACCTTCATACTCAGTAGTCACTATCTCCCTTAACCCACACCTGCTGAATAAAGAAATCATTGCCAAAGAACCCTGCCTTCTCGTATAGTCAAAGACACTGCATTAGAGGTCAGGTGGAGAGTGACCAGAGGAGAGAGAAGAGGGATTTCGGGGGAGAGGGGGAGGGGTTTATAGGATTAAAGTTAAAGGACACATGGATAAAAGATAGGGGGAAGGTGGTAACGGGAGGGAGGGAGGGAGG
>PVIA01014631.1:0-26181 GCA_004024845.1 Tonatia bakeri
ATAGATGGTAGGTAGAAAATAGACAGGGGGAGGATAAGAATAGTATGGGGAATGTAGAAGCCAAAGAACTTATGTGTATGACACATGGACATGAACTAAAGGTGGGGGGGGCGGAATGTGGGTTGAGGGAGTGTGCATGGTGGAGAGGAGTGAAGGGTGAAAATGGGACAACTGTGATAGCATAATCAAGAAAATATATTTAAAAAAATTTGAGTGCTTTGAACCTCTACACTTGGTCATGGAGGAACCAAATGTGAAAGTAACTGCTTCTGTACTTTCATTTCTACTGTAAACATTTCTAAAGCTGAATAAAGTATATGAAACAACTGTTTTCAGGCATTAGACTTCAGATAGCATGGGCTATAGTTGTATGCCAATTATAATTGAAAAACAAATTTAAAAAAATTATGTTAGCACTTAAAAAAAATCCTGTTACTTATTCAGTCAAGGTACGCTTGCCTTGGTCTGGCAGAGCACGTCTCGGTTATATTAAGACATCAGAAGAGTGTTGCCAGGTGTCTTCATGCCGCACTTGGAATAACCCCAAGAGAGCATACTTGTAAGTGGAAACACACGCTATGTTCAGTCCCAGGCTGGCCCGGGAAGGTTCCCATGGGGCTGAACACATAGGCCCAGATTTAGTTCCTCTAAAGATCTGATTAGGAAAGAAGACAGCGTGTGATGAAAACCAATCTCTTGGCAAAAACTGAACATTACCATTTCAGAATTTACCAGAACAAAATGACTATACCATATGCTCTTCAAACCCCTTGGGAGCCCTTTAAATTATGTCTTAACGCATGAAAAAACTCTCACTCTGGGGAGACTGAGAAGGGCAGTTGTTCCTTAAAGGACTCCAAATAAAACATCCAATGAGATAAAAGCATGAGCCAGCAATTAGGGAGGGCACGTGGGATTTGGTTTCTCTAGCCAGCTTGACGCAAAGCAATTCCCTTTGGAAATCTCAGATCTCAGAACCAAGCTCAGTTGTTTGCAAGTGTGAGCTAAGTATACCAAAGCCAATTTCAAGGATGAGGCAGAGTGGTAAAAAGCAAAACAAATGATGGTAAGTCATGAAGTGTTTTTGCCGTTCCTAGATGCAGCTTGGCACAAAAAGACATCTTGTGGCTTAGGTCACTGGGCCACTCTGGATCAGCCTCTCTCTTCTCCGATCATTCTCTTTGGTTAAAGATGATACTCTCCGGCTCAGTGAGCTTTTGTGAGGTTTAGAGAAAACACATGCAGGGAATCTTGGCACAATGACTAGCTCTAAGAAGCTCAGTGAATGTAATAAATATTTTTAAAAGTATTTTATTTATTTATTTTTAGAGAGGGGGAAAGGAGGGAGAAAGAATTGATATGGGAGAGAAACATCATTGGTTGCCTCAATCAGTTAACTGGGGACCTGGGTTGCAACCCAGGCATGTGCCCTGACTGGGGATCCAACCAGCGACCCTATGGTTCACGGGCTGGAGCTCAATCCAGTGAGCCACACCAGTCAGGGGGAATGTAGTAAATATTATATGGAACAGGATGTTCATCAATATGATATGTTGAAATGTTACATGTAAAGGTTGTGTGTTTGCTGTGGCCCTCCACACGAGGAAGTGGTCAGTCACATTCCAGGATCGGTTCCTAGAGGGCTAGGAAAGAGCAGGCAACTCGTTACAGCAAAGATGCACTTGCCTTCATCAGGGGACAGGGAGGCAAGAGATCCCCAGCGGCAGGGTGGGGGTATACTGCGTATTCTCTTTGTCCCCCTAGATCCATTCTTCTTCCCAGGAGGCCATCTTCTGAGAACACTGTTATTTGAGCTCTCTTGCTGGCCAGCCAGCAGCTGGGCTTGGCTAATGTGAGGCACTGGCAGGAAACCACTGAATAAGGACGTTGTTGTTGTTTCTGCCTGCTCCCTCCCTGTCTTGGTGTGTGCCTTTGGCAGCATCTCTGTCCTTCCAGGACTACACTATGGCCAGACAGCTCCTCTCTCACGATCTCAGTCCTCACTGGACTCTGGTGCCACTCTTCCCGTACCCCGTCCCCTCACACTTTTCCACTGCTACAAATGTGTACGCGACGTCATTCCTTCTGTATTCCATTAACCCTGTGTACACCTCTGTAAGTAGGCTGTCCATTAGAGTCTCTTTGTTTGAACCATCTGGTGCAAATGCTAATTTGTGCTCAGACCTTTTCTGATCTGGAGTCTCCAAGGATCGCACAAGTGTATTCACTGGAGAGAGATAAAACTTTAATTAATCTGGCAATTCGGAGAGTGACAACTAGTTAATCGTTGCAGTGTAAGTAATAATTTTGCTTGAAACATTAGGAACACAGGTAGTAAGACAAAGGTGACACAGTAGAAGCCCAAAGGAGGAGGAAGAGAGAAGCTGCTAACAGCTGGCAGTAAGCCAGAGCTGGGCAAAGGGAGGAGAGGCCCCAGCTTAACGTGAATTTCGAAGTTTGAACTATTACATGAGACTGAATATTAAAAACTGACCTGAGGATAATTAGAAAAGCCATAGGCATTTCTTCAGTTTGTATCCAGGGGAGAAGGAAGAGCCAGTCCCAACAAGTATATTAAAAAGGAGAGTGGGAGGTGAATTTGCTTTATTATTACATACCGGGGCCTGCTCTTCGATGCAGTGCTGACATAGTCTCAGTGGTATCAGTAATAGCTACAGCTCTAGAAAGATTTGTTTGTACAGCATGGGTCATGAAGGCGGGGCCCTAGTGCGATTCGGCTGGAAGCCTTCACAGCTCTAGCCTTGTTACCCAATCATCAACTTTGTCCTACTGGGGAGGCAATGAACCTGTTCATTTCCTTATCATTTTGTGACCAGAGGATGTTTCCCTCCTATTTCTTTGCCCTAGTATAATCTTTTGCAAATGCCACATTGACTTGCAGATGTATATTAATAGTCTTATATGGCACCACATGACGAATCACCACAGCTTTATTAGGTTAACTGTTGGCCTGCGCTCTCTGGTTAGTAGATAGGGAAGATGAGTGCTGTCCCTGCTTTGATTGCTCATAGGTCTCAGTGGTGGATCTGTAGGTGGGCAGTGGCTTAGAGAAGCCCTACCCGGGGAAGAACTGTTGTCACCCTAACTCAACTACGTCTAGTGGCAGTATTTTGTGCCACTTTTCAGGGGATGATACTTAGCTTTTTAAGTGCAAGATTCAGTTGTTAGGGCATCCAGAGGTGTTTGGATCTTTGTGGCTACATCATCTAGGTGTGAGCATAGCAGGAATCTGGCAGGTGCCCCTGCCCTGGCCCATGGGCGGGGGGCTCATTGCCCGGGCCCTGTGCTGGAGGCACGGAGTCAGTGCCTGTGTCTCTGACTCTCATTCTTGCTTCCCCAGAGACATGCTCTCTCTTTAGACGTGTCAACAAAAACATTTCTGGTTACCATTACCTTTTCCTGGTCTAGGAATCTTGCCCTTTGTCTCTTGACTGTCACTTTGACTACCTCTGATAGAATTCTTCCTTTGTTTATATAATCCAGCTTCCAGTCCACAGATTTTTCCCAACTTCTTAGAGAATCCTCATTTTGGGTCATGTCTGCCACCTATGGATACCAGATGGGAATGCATGAGCTCTAGGACTACTTTTTTCTTCCTTCCTTCTTTCCTTCCTTCCTCCCTCCCTCCCTTCCTTCCTTCCTTCCTTCCTTCCTTCCTTCCTTCCTCGCTCTTTCTCTCTTTCTTTCTTTTTGTATAGCATTAATTTTTTTTCTCTTAATTTTCAATTATAGTTAACATTCAATATTATATTACTTTCAGGTGGACAGCATAATGGTTAGACATTTACATAACATATGAGGTGATCACCCCAATAAGTCTAGTACCCACCTGGCACCATATATAGTTACATTATTATTGAATGTATTCCCTATGCTCTACTTTACATCTCTGTGACTGTTTTGTAACTGCCAATTTGTACTTCTTAATTACTTCATTTGTTTTACACAGGTCTGCAAACTCTCTCCCACCTGGCAAATGCCAGTCTGTTTGTTCACTGTATGTATGAGTCTGTTTCTGTTTTGTTTTCTCATTTGTTTTGTTTTTTAGATTCCACACATAGCTGAAATCATATGCTCTTTGTTATTTTACTAGGTATCATGCCTCCCACATCCATCCATGCCATCCAGGACTAGTTCTCGCTGAGTGCAACGCTTCCTCTTAATTTCAGGCTTCCAGGCAGAGGGCAGATGGTTCTCTCTCTACTGATGGTTCTCTAAGTTGTCTCTATCCTCTGGACCTCAGGTGAAAGGTTATGGCTTTTTTTTAAGATTTTATTTATTTAAGGCTCTGGCTGGCGTAGCTCAGTGGATTGAGCGCGGTCTGCGAACCAGGCATCGCAGGTTCGATTCCCAGTCAGGGCACATGCCTGGGTTGCAGGCCATGTCCCCCAGCAACCGCACACTGATGTTTCTCTCTCTCTCTCTCCTCCCTTCCCTCTCTAAAATAAATAAAATAACCCTGCAACCCAGGCATGTGCCCTGACTGGAAATCGAACCTGCGATGTTTTGGTTCGCAGACCGCGCTCAATCCACTGAGCTACGCCAGCCAGGGCAGGTTATGCCTTTTTAATGGTCACAAGTTGGACCTGACTAGCTCCACCTCTAAAATCTGAGCCTCTAAAAGCCCACACTGACCACAAACTCCAGCCCTTCCAGCTCAGTCCTCCACTTCCGCAGCTCCCAACCCTCAATCTCAGGGGAATTTTGAAATACCTTAAATCCCTCTATCTGCCCCCTCCTGGCTGCCTCCCTTCCTAACCCGCGGTCTGAGGGACTGTCACTTTAACCGCTCTCTTACCAGGCAGCTCAAGGCTCCCGGTGATAGTCCTTCTGCACCTGCCCTGTGCTTCACAAAGGCAAACCAGCACTGACCTTTGCTTTCACACACGGCAGCCAGGTTCTGCTGAAGTAAAAACAATCATTCAGCAGACTGAAATCACTTCAAATTTATAATCTTTGATTTTAACTGTACTCATCTTTCAATAATTCCTCTACCTGATGATGGTCAGCTCCCCTCCTATTTAGCAGTTAGAAATTTTAACCATTTTTCTCCAGGCCTCTAACTCAACCCAAACTCTGCCTCCCTCAGTTGATTTTATCTATTTCGTAGATGAAATAGAGGCTATTCAGTAGACGCTTACCACTGGCACTTCCCGATGTAAACATTTACCCACGGCCACATACATCCTTACTTGTCTCCTCTCTCAGAGGAGCCGCCGTCCCCCTACAGCATTTCAGGACTTTTCCTTACACCCGGCTCTGCTTAGGTGTGGCTTTAAAACATCACTTGTTTTGTTTCTAACCGTGGCAACCTCTCTCTGCTAGCTCCTCCTCCTCCACTTAAAAAATGTGCTCAAAAATAAAACCGAAGCCCTCCACTAATTCTGGATTTTCTTCTACCTACAAGCCTCTCCATCCTTCCATTCGCAGTTATGGTCCTTCGTCTACACTCGTCTGTCTTCATCTTTCATCGGTTCTCCAACTTACTACCGTTGTCTCCTGCCCCCAGTGCTCCACTGAAATGATTCTGGGAAAGGCATCTGTGTCCCTCTTGGAAAATTACATGGACTCGTATTTGATCTCCATACAGAAATTACCATGGTTGGCCACATTTTCATTAGCAGGCTTTTGTCGTCATTTCGCCTGCCCAACATAGAACCCTCTTCTCCGGCTGAATGGTTTCTTCACTCTGTGAAACTTGGGGGAGGCAGACACCATGTCTCCTGATGGACACTTGAAGTAGAATTGTTTCCGGCTTCCTTTGCAGATGGGGCACTACCTGTGACCTAGGCTTGGTTATTGTGATACGTCTACTCCAAACATTGAGTCCACAGCTAGTGATGCAAACAATTGGAGACAGCAAGCTTTTCTTGGGTAGTGGAGAGCTTGGCTGCAGCATTTAATTTCTTCTCATTAAGCGGTGCCAATAGGTCAGACTTCAAAGGCTGCAACTGTGGGGGCCTCACCCAACCAATTCTGTGGTGTGCTTTGTGATTGTGAATCTGATCGCAGAGGCTCCAGGTTTCCCAGGCGACTCACTGTGCTACCTGATAACCTTAATATTTCCCCTTCCTATATTTAAATCAACTGGAGTTAGTTTTTGCTGTTTGAGCCCCCCTCTTTTTTTGGTTTGTTTGTTTCTGCTGTTTGAGATTAAGAAATCTGACCAATACAAGTTCATTTTTACAAGACTACTTTTGGTGAATTCTCCAATCCTATTTTCTTCTTCCTCTAATTGGCAACCAATTTAATGTATTAACATGTATCTGTGAACTTGAATATGTCCTTATATAATATATGATGTTTTTGTGTGCTTGTTTTCCAATTCACATAAATGGTATTTTGCCAGAGACCTTTTCCTTTTCTAACTTTTAAAAACTGAGCTCTAAGTTAAAGAAAAATCTGTTAATGTATATCTTGCATGTTGTCTTTAACTGCTGCACAGAGGTGTTTCCACCTTACATTTTTAAAACTTCTTTGTACCAGATAAACATTGCAATGAGTATTCTCACCTGTGAGAACCCCTTTCTCTGGTATAGTTTACCAGGAGTGGGATTGCTGGGATATAAGGAGTATATTTACTAAATTTAATTAAGTACTGTCATATTGCCCCCCAGAATGGTCACAGGAGCCACCTATTCTAGGAGAATAAAAAGTTCTGCTTGACCTTCTTAGGATCCTTGCCTGGGTCTAAAGAGTAAGGTGACAAAGACAGATTAATAGGATAAGGTACACAAATTTTATTGAATTTTTACACATACATGGGAGCCTTCTCAAGAGAAAAAACCCTGTAGAAGTGACCAGAGCAGGAAGCTTTTGTACCTTTTGGACAAAGAAACAGTGCATTTGTGAAGAATGGAGGAGACAAACAGGTTTGGCCTGGGAGCGATAAGTGGTGAAGAAGTGACCAGCAGGATAGCGGTTAGTTTAACCAGGTTTGTTCGTACAGACTTCCCAGCCCCCAAATCCCCGTTTCTGGTGGTAAGAATATCTTCCTTCCTCTTGGTACAGGGAGGGTACCCTCCACATGGGAGTTCTGTGAAATGTTCCAGGGAAGAAGAGCAAGGGTGGGAGGTTGCAGTGATCTTGCTGTTGCCTGTTTCTCAAATTCCTTCAACTTAAGATCTTCAGCATACCAAGGTGCCAGACTTTGGAGTGGCATGTCCTGAACCCCATCATAACCAAGTGTTCCCATCCTTTAAATCCTTGCCAATACCTATTTTCTATTATCTAATTCTCAATAAGCTAGTGTATATGGTAATTTTTTGTTTTTATTAAAGGTATTGGGGTAACATTTGTTAACAATATTATGTAATTTTCAGGTGTACAAGATTATAATGTGGTCTCTGTGTACTCTACCATGTGCTCCACACCTAAGTATAGTTTCCTTCTGTTTGTAGTAAATTTTTCATAGCTGCCATAGAAAACTAAAACTAAAACTTATTTATTTCTTAAGTGTACACCTGTGGGACCACCATCTGGAACATAGAAGTCGAAGGTATGTGCCTGGACACACTGCGGTGGGAGCAGTGGCAGTGGCCTGAGGTGGATGCCCTGACAGCAGAGACCTCCTCAGCAGACATCTCTGAAGGGAGCCAGAACAGAACAGGAGGGTAATGATCGATGTCCCAGGGTACCTAAAAATAACTAGGAGACTTTGCAAGGAGATGATTGACATTGTAAATGTGACCTCTGGTTGTTTTAGTTCTAGATTGGAGTGGGCTGGGAATGTGTTAATTCCTTTCTGCCTCCACCCTAGGCTATATAGCTTAAGAACTATACCTCATATGTGGTTGTATTTCTAGCTCCTGAAACATTTTCTGGCCTAGGATAAGTACTCACCAAATACGTATTGAATGAAGAGTGCTACATTCTCTTGATTTATTCTCTGCTACCTATAAAATAAGTTTTCTCTTATGTTGAAAAGGTTATTTTTTTTGGAAATAAATGATAGAGATTTATTCAAGAGTCTTAGAGTGTACAAACTGGAAACACAGCTAGGAAAAATCCAGAAGTGTTCCAAAGAAAAAAGAAAAGATAAAAATTCTTACAGTAAAAAGTATGCTTTTGAGAATTATCAGTCCTTCATTCTTAGCCCTAGGATTAGTCCAGGACAGGTGTCCCTTAGATGTGAGGCAGTCAGGGTGATGGATGCCAGGTCTCCAGGAGAAGGGTGCCAGGAGGTCTGGTCAGCAACCAGCAGTCAGGATAACAAGTGGCAGGTGATTGTGTATGTGATATGAGTCCTTCAAGGGGTTATCAGGTCGCCTTGACATATCAATTCTTCTGTGGGTAATCAGAAGGTTACCTGGAGGCCCAGATTATGTCTGACATTGACACAGGATAAACTACTAGTTTATTATAAAAGGGTGTAACTCAGAAACAGTCAGATGGAAGAGATGCAGAATGCAAGATATGAGGAAAGGGCAGTGCGGAGCTTCCATGGCCCCTGCTAGTGTGCCACTCTCCCCAGACTTCTGTGTTCACCAACCTGGAAGCTCAAAATGGCATTTATTTTGCCTTTTGCCTTGAAGTCCCACTAGCACTAAATTCTAAACTTCACTACCAAGCTTGGCTAAGAATTATTCAATACTCAGTATCTCAATTTAAATCACCCCCACAACTTGATTTCAACCTTCTCCATCCTGGTCTTACAGTACTTCATAATGTGTACCTGCAACATTTGGGCTTTATGGTATGACCTTGAGTCACAAGGCCTCTGGTTTTGGTGAGTGGTTCTCATAATGCCTTTCCCTGGATAACACCTCCTCTACCCCTATTCAGCCCTGGGAACACCCATTTGAGACATCAAATATCACCTCCACAAAGACAACTTCAATCCTCCAGGCAGAATTAGTCACCTCCTTTTTGATTCACAGAGCACATTATTCTTGCTCTAATAGCCCTTACTTGAGAAGTAATTTCTCTCTCAACATGTTTCTTCTGCACTGAAGGGAGGCCATCTCATCAGTGGGTTTATCTGGGTACCCACTGATTAGGACAGTGCATAGAATAAATGGATGGATGGATAGATAGATAGATAGATCGATAGATAGACAGACAGACACATTTAAGAAATTGGCTTACATGATTGGGGGGGCTGGCAAGTCTGAAATTGATAGGCTGGAAATTCAGGAAATAGGTTGTATTGCAGCCTTGAGTCCAATGTTGGCAGGGCAGAAGAGCGGGCTGGACACTCAGAGTTTCTATGTTGCAATCATTTTTTAAAATTATATTTTATTGATTATGCTATTACAGTTGACCTGAATTTTCCTCCTTTGCCCCCCTCCTCCCAGCACCCCCTACTCCCCCAGGCAATCCCCCCACCATCGTTCATGTCCATGGGTCATGCATACAAGTTCTTTGGCTACTCCATTTCTTATACTGTATTTTACATCCCCATGGCTTTCTGTAACTACATATTTGTACTTCTTTCTCCCTTCACCTCTTCACCCATTCTCCGCCTGTACCCTCCCATCTGGCAACCATCTAGTAACTAACTTCTTTTCTCTTGCTTTAAGAGTTGCTCTTTATTTTTGACCTTTGACCTTTTAATTATGATGTGTCTTGGAGTGGGTCTCTTTGTATCCATCATAATTGGGACTCTCCGTGCTTCCTGGACTTGCATGTCTATTTCCTTCACCAAATTAGGGAAGTTTTCTTTCACTATTTTTTCAGATAGATTTCCAATTTCTTGCTCTTTCTCTTCTCCTTCTGGTACCCCTATGATGTGAATGTTGGACCTTTTGAAGTTATCCCAGAGGCTGCTTATACTATCCTCATTATTTTGGATTCTTTTTTCTTCTTGTTGTTCTGCATGGTTGTTTTTCACTCCCTTATGTTCCAAATCATTTTTTTTTTTTGATTCTCCACTGCTTCCTCCACTCTACTGTTTTTTTCCCCTGTAAATTGTCCTTTATTTCAATTAGTGGATCCTTCGTTTCTGACTAGATCTTTTTTTATGCTGCTGTGGTACTTACTAAGTTCCTTGAGCATCCTTATAACCAGTGTTTTGAACTCTGCATCTGAGCACTTGCTTATCTACATTTCATTTAGCTCTTTTTGCTTGAGGTTTGATCTGTTCTTTCCATTGGGCCATGTTTCTTTGTCTCTTCATTTTGGCAGCCTCCCTGTGTTTGTTTCTATGTATAGGTAGAGCTGCTTTGACTCCGTGTCTTCTTAGTGTGGCCTAATATAGTAGGTGTTCTATAGGGTCCAGTGCCACAGCCTCCCCTGTCATACAAGCTGGGTTCTCAAGTTGTGCCCTTCGTGTGGGCTGAGTATTCCCTCCTCTTGTAGTTGAGACTTGATTGCTGTTGGCAGGTCCAAGAGAGGGACTTACCCAGGCCAGTCAGCTGCAAGGACTGGCTGTGACCACTCACCACTAACCTCTACACTCCATGGAGGATCAGCAGTTCTGGGTTAGGGTGGTGGTGCTCCAATGTGGTCTGTAGCTGTCCTCTGGGTGCACAGGCTCTGGGGTTTCCTGGGTGGTGTAGGCCAAAGTCAGCTCCCACCTGTGTTTTTCCCAGGGCTACCCTGCCTGAACTGTAAAGCAATCTGAGATGGCTTCTACTTGTGCTGGGCTTGGAGATTCCCAAGTGAAGCCAAGCTCCGAATCTAATCTGGCTGCAGCTGAGGTTCATTCAAGCCAGCTATTGCTTGTTTGATAGGATTTAGGAGCCAAGACCAGCAATTCTTACGGAAAAGTAACTTGGGTGGGCCCATAATTTGGGTGGGCCCATAATTTGGGTGGGGCAGAATTTCTGGGGATCTCCAAGGCAGGTCAAACAGTGTTAGCCTGGTTGTTGGAGTCTCAGATATAACACCGGTTTGCAAGCTCTGTGGAAGGAAGGCTTAGAAAAGGGACAATGGCCTCTGCTCGCTTTGATGCCAGACAGTTTGGTTTCTCCCTGTATGACAATGGTTCCTTTCCAGCTGCTACCCCAGTGCTAGAGCCCAGAGAGAGTAAGTCTGAGTAGCTTAGTCCATCTGTGGGTTCTTTTTTTTAAGATTTTTTAAAAAGATTTTATTTATTTACTTTTTAGAGAGGGAAGGGAGAGAGAAAGAGAGAGAGAAAGAAACATCAATGTGCGGTTGCTGGGGGCTGTGGCCTGCAACTCAGGCATGTGCCCTGACTGGGAATCAAACCTGCAATGCTTTGGTTCACAGCCCTCACTCAATCCACTGAGCTACGCCAGCCAGGGCTCATCTGTGGGTTCTTTAAGAAGAACTGTTTGGGGCTCCAGCAGTTTCTTCTACTGACTTAATCCCTGCTAGTACTTGCAGCCAGAAGTTGTGTGGACTTACTTTCCTGGCTCTGGAATCTTGGGCTGAGGGGCCTGGTGTAGGGCCAGGACTCCTTGCTCTGGATTATCCATCCCAAATTTTTATCCACATGGATGTGGACCAGTCCATTCCATATCTGCGACCCTCCTACCAGTCTGGGTGGATGTGGTTTCTTTAATTCTGTAGTTGTCAGACTTCCATTTAAGTTGATTTCATGGTTGTCAGACTTCTATTCAGCTCAATTTCTGATATTCCTGAGTGATGGTTGTTTTGTATTTTAGTTGTAATTTTGATGTGGTCATGCAATGGGGCAAGCCATGTCTTCCTACACTACCATCTTGACTGGAAGTCTATGTCTCAATCTTGAGGGAAAATTGCTTCTTTGGAGAATCTCGGTCTTTGCTCTTAAGGCTTTCAGCTGATTGAATGATGCTTTATCAAGGTAATCTGCTTTACTTAAAGTCAGTTGAATATAAATGTTAATCACATCTACAAATACCTTCACAGCAACATCTACACTAGCCTTTGACCAAACAACTGGGTACCACAGCCTCACCAAGAGGACACATAAAGTTAACCATCAGAGTGCTCAAATAAACGTTTGTTGTATCAATAAATGAATAGATGTCCAATAAGTATTATGAAAGTTTGGAGAAGAGAACAATGGGCTTTGGAATATATTTCCAAACTTACACTTGTCTTGACAAGTAATCGAATAATCATACTTTGTTCATTAAGCAGGTAGTTATGAGAACATAAAAAAAAGGTAGGTAGATAGATTAAGAGAGAAGATGCATACATTTGTAAATCAGACAAATGTAGATACATGGACACATGCATTCTATCCATCCAAGTGCTTTTTTTCTAGATAAGGGCAATGGTGATATTAATAAACTTTGATCAAAATTACTTCTTTATTTTATCAGTACATGCTGTGGCACCAACAAAAATACTTTGAAGCAAACAACAATGCTTTGAAGTAGTTCTTTGTACAGATTGAAATGGTTAATTCAAGAGTATCATCTCCAGGTTTTGATGAAGTTGTGAAGCCAGCAGGGTGCGGGAAGGAGTGGGACTGAGGCCCACTGGTTAGGGACTGGAGGGGTGAGAACAGGCACTGCTCCGACCCAGTCTCCCCTTATAACATGGTATTTCCCAGGTTAGCCTTTCTTTCAAGTTACTTAAGAGGCAAGAGATGAAAAGATCCAGGGCTTTTCCAGGGAACAAGTTTCCTCACCTATAAAATGGCCCTCATAATAGTGAAAAATATTAGGGCGAGCCAGATGGAATTACTACTTTTCAACCATTTTGGTTTATGGAACTAGAAATTTCACCTGATTCAGCCACATAGATTAGATATTAAGTGATAAGTAAATGGGATGTGGATACATTGTAGGTGATCAGTAACTACTGGCCGTCACCGTCACCGTTATCACCAGCCTCCGGCCTGGGCTGGAGCCCGAGGTGAATGAACCCTGGCCTGGAGGGGCGAAAGGCAGCAAGACTGTGGTTTTCCCCAGCAAACATCCTGGTTCAGTGCACTGAGTAAAAAGAACCCTGGGGTGAAAATCTGAGGCGAGTAGGTGTAAATAAAACCCAGAGCCAGTAGATAAAAGTCCTTATTTGTTCAGTAGCCCTGCCTAACGTGAAGGTACTGAGAAGAAAAGCCGACTGACTTTCTTCCTGTTACACCTGTCTGCACACATCGACGCAGGAACCGAAGGGACTGAAGTTAACGCAGTCAGACAGTAGCAGGAAAAAAAGAGAAACAAAAGGGCAGGGAAATATTTAAACTCTTTAATCAGATCCTCAATTAATCAAAATTAAATGACTACTCATTGGATAAATGGATGAACATCTCATTTAATTCTCATAAAATCTCTGTCGGTATTACCATTTCTACTTACAGAGGAGGAAAGGAGATTAGACAATTTTTCTAAAATGACCCCAAATGAAGTTAAATGTTATTTACCACCAGTTGTTAAGAATGCTGTGCAGCTGGCTTTCCATGCATTTCTTCTGTTGATTTCAAAAAGTGTCTTGTAATAAAAAAAAAATGACTGCCTGGCGGGAGGGGGGCCTGGATGAAAGAAAGTGAGGGATGAGCTGAAGAACACGTATGCATGACCCATGGACACAGACGACAGGGTGGCGATGGCCAGTCGCAAGGGACGTGGGGGGAGGTGGGCAAAGTGGGGGTGGGGGTCTGGGAATGGGGACATCTGTAATAGTGTCAACAATAAAGATGAAGGAAAAACGACTGCCTGGCCAGTCTTACAAAAGCACATTCTGTCTCATGTTTTATGCTCCGTTTCCCCAAATACCACGTGGGAGGTACTTTCAGATTAACTTTCCTGTTGTGGTTGCCAACTGTTTCTTCTGCCCTTAGAATTTTTCATTGTATGATTTAGATTGTTGAGATTATGTTCATGTTCTCTAAAAAGTCCACTTTAACCAGGGTGAGAATGGGGGAAAAACGTTTCTGCACTGAGGTTAGAACCTAATGATCATATCAGTGGTGTTAAAGACATGCAAGCTGCTGGCACATTCAGTTTTTCCATCCAGGAAGAAAATAGAAATGTCCAATAGTTTAAACTGGGTCTTTATAAAAATAAATCTGAAAGGAACAAACTCTCTTCTTCTTTTGAAAAACAGCATTCTTTTCTATTTATAGCAGCCATGTTATCTCATTATGTAATCTTGGGAAATTAGAGTTTCGTAGGAAGAAGAAATAACCATTTAAACTCCCTCCTCCACGAGAGAGCCGCTGTAGTAAACCTTATAGTGTATGTTTTCCTCCAGCCTGGAAAAGAGGGTTTTGTTTTTTTCTGATGGAAAGGATCCTGCTGAAAAATAATTTCATCAGTGATATGATTGTTCAGAATCAAAGGGAGAAAGGTGAACTGGATGAAAAATCTTTTCATGCTTTCTGTCCTTGCTGTGATAGAATCACCTCTGAGAAAGAGGACGGTGTGAACTGTAAGACTGCTCCACGATACTTACAGGCTCACACAGACACAACCTTTTCACTGGACTTACTCCACTAATTAGCAGTGCTAGCCCAAGGTCAGCTTTATCTGGTCTTTTCACAGGTGGGCGTTCTCCTGAATATTAAAGTGGGGGTCCTAGAATTTGGAATTTAAGGTGGTTTGGGGGATAATTTTGACTTAAATGCAACTGATTTCCATGAATGTTTGTACTAGTACAAACATTTTGGAAAAGTAAAAGTGAATAAAAGATGATTTTACTTTGAAGTCGAGGAGGGGACTTTTGATGTGATTAAAGAGAGGAATAAAGCCGGGAGGCTGGTGTAGTGGGTGCTCCTGCCCAGCTCCCAGTCCTGGTTTAGCTGGAAGCCGGAGGAGCTGGCGTGTTGAGAGACTTCAGGGCTGGGAGGCCCTAGGGCCGTGCTGGCACAGAGGAGGGGCAGAGGCCAGCCTGCTCTGGCATCAGGGTTAGATTTGGGAGATAGCACACTCGGGGCTGGCTTTGGCCATCTCCCAAAGATGCCATTAGGAGTGGCAGCGGGGGAGATCCTCTGAGTGACACAACAGGCAGGGTCTGTCTGCAAGTGAAAGAGGAGAAGAACCTTGAGCCAGCAGATTGCTCCACGGGAGCCTTCCTTTTGAGGAGCCCCAGAAAATCAGAAAGGAGGTAGAAGGAGGATTTTGCCAGGAAGGCTAGAGATCCTGTCTGAGTCAAAAGTACAAAATCAGTAACTGGTCATGTTCCTTAGGAACTGCATTTGGCTGCTAATTAAGAGACCTGAAATGACAGAGGTTTAAACAATGTAAGCTAGGGTGGCTTCATAGTGTCATCCGTGTCCCGGGTCTGCTCAAACTTTCTGTTCCACATCCCTACCCAGGAGCACAGTGGTTCTCACGTTTGCATGATGGCTATTGCAGCTTTTCCTGTTACATCCATTTTGAGGTGGGAAGACGGAAGAAGGGTATATTAGTTTACTGGGGCTGCCATGACAAGTATCACAGACTTGGTGGCTTAAATAGAAATTATTTTTTAAAGATTCTATTTATTTATTTTTAGTGAGGGGGGAAGGAAGGAAGAAAGAGAGGGAAAGAAACATCTACATATAGGAGAAATATCGATCAGTTGCCTCTCACACACCCCCAGCTGGGGACCTGGCCTGCAACCTGGACTTGTGCCTGACTGGGAGTCGAACCAGCAACCTTTTGGTTTGCGGATGATGGCCAACCCACCTAGTCACACCAGTCAGGGCAACAATAGAAATTTTTAATCAAAGATCTAGAGGCTAAAAGTTGGAGATCAGGGTGGCGGCAGGGTTAGACACTTCTGAGGCCTCTCTCTGTGGCTTGTAGATAGCTGCCTTCTCTCTGTGTTTGCACATGGTCTTTCTCTGTCTCTCTCTTTGTATCCTGATCTCTTTTTATAAAGACACCAGTCATATTGGATTAGGGTCCAACCTAATAACCATTACTATTCTAAAGGCCCTATGTCCAAATATAGCCACGTTCTAGGGATTAGGACTTCAACACTCGCATTTGGAGGGGACGCAATTCTGCCCACAGCAAAAAGGAAAAGCAGAAGGGTATGTCTCAGCTGATCAGCCCTCTTCACTGGGCTTAGCTCACAACCACGTGCATCTCACTGCTTGTGTTTTGTAAAGAGGTGGGAAATATACCAAGCAATTTTTTACAGCTTGATGTATTGCTGTACCTACTAAACTTGTGTTTTGGTTGGTTAAGAAGGGGGAAATGGGCATATGAATGATCAAGGCAGACATTGTGTTGAAGTTAATGTGACTTCATTCATGGCCACATACTAATATGGCTCTGTAACCTATGGCTTATGTCCGTGCACAATGTATGATACATTATTTGACTATAGATATCTACTCACTGGGGCTGATATTGGGGTGCTGGGGTCTGTGCTGTATGGCAAGGAGTGTGGTGGCTGGCTGTCTGCCATAGCCCTCAGTGTCTCTAGCGGGGTGGAGAGTGATGTGCTTTAGGCTGGGGAGAAGAGCAGCCAAGGAAAAGCAAGAGAGAGAAAGGAGAGAGGAAGTGTGGGAGTAGGGAATAGGATGAGGGCAAGAGGATAGGACAGGCTATGAAAACAAGTGATAGGATGAGGAATAAACAGGTCCCCTTTCCACACACTGCAGTGCCTACCGCCAGTGGCAGGTGGGAGAGTGATAGGGACAGTGAGGGGTACAGACAGATTACCCAGGCAAGCAGTCACTCCAAATGAAACCTGAAAGGAGACTGCAGCAAACCGAAGAGAATGAAGGTGTGTGTGTATGTGTGTGTGTTGTGTGTTGTGTGTTGTGTGTGTGTGTGTGAGAGAGAGAGAGAGAGAGAGATTCTGATCCTGAACAAGCCCAGGGCAGTGTGGGGCCAGGCCCTGAGGAGTGCCAGCTGAGAACAGCCCTAAAAACCCAGCAGGCTTGCTGCAGAAAGCTCCAGCTCCTCAGAGGAGAGGAAATCCTTCCAGTTGGTACTAACCTCTGCTGTTCTATGAGCTTGCTGAGTTCTGAGTCATCGACTTTCTATGCTTCTGAAGGGTGAAATGATGCTAAAGATGACTCTTACAAACATTGGGCTAGTTCTTCTCATTTCTATCAAGGCCACCGCCTGTGATCCCTGTGCCCCAGTCCTTGCACATAAGTTAGTCACTGAGGTTTTAAACGAAAAGCATTATTTGATTTCTGCTGCACATGCGGCAATGCCCTTCTACCAGCTGAGGCAGGCAGAGATCCCTAGGCTGGGAAGGAGGGCTGTGTTACCATGGCAATGAGATGACTGGCTGAGTACTAAGCTAAGCACCCTCTGTAGAATAGAAAGAAGTTGTTCCTTACTCTCCTCCCTGATGAGTCATAGCTGACTTGTATAACACCCTCAGTCTTCATTAAAAGCTGATATCTCCTACTAGGGAGAAAAGTAAGAACAATGGTGGGAAGGGGTTGATTTTCCACTGACACCATTTAGGTTTTCTGCTTCTAATTAAGATATTGGTCTCTGCTGAGGTATGTATAAAGTGATTAAATTTTAAAGTGCCAGCCAAATTTTGAAGGGCGTGATATACTAGTAAATTATGTTATTAGCTATATAACATTGAAAGCATACACAACCTTTTGAACCTGTGTTAGCATACATGTCTTACTTTTAAGGTTGATACTTGGAAATAGAGAACATTCCTTTATATGTTTATTGACATATTCTTGAGAGTATTTTCTTTATATCTCCGGTGCTCGTGGCAAGTGGTGTGTATATAATAAATGAATGCTTAAGAAAATCACTCATGTGGACACTCATACACTGCTGGTAGGGATACAGAAGAGTATTGGAAAACAGTGTGGCAGGTAAACATACATTTACCCTATGTAATGGGTAATTTTCCATGTCAGCTGGGCTAGGTCATGATGCCCAGTTGTTTGGTTAAATGCTAGTCTAGCAATAGCTGTGAAGATATTTTTAGATGTGATTAATATTTACAATCAGTAGACTATGGGTAAAGCTGACTACTCACCATAATTTGGGTGGGCCTTATCTGATCAGTTGAAGACTTTCAGAGCAAAGGCTGAGCTTTCTCAAAGAAAATGTAATTAGGTCTCAAGATTGCAACATAGAAACCCTCCCTGAGTCTCTTGCCTGCCGGCCTGCCTTCTGATTCCAGACTCAAGACTGCAACACCAGCTCTTACCCCTACTCCCCTCTACATAGAAGGATGGATAGATGTAATTTTCTATTGGTTCTGTTTCCCTGGAGAACCCCGAGTAGCATACAATTCATCAATCATAGTGTTAGGTACTTACCTATAAGAAATAAAAAATTATGGTCACATTAAGACCTGTGTGTGAATGTTTCTATCAGCTTCATTCATAATTGCCGAGATTAGAAACCAAATGTCCTTCACTTGGTGAGTGGAGAAACAAACTGTGGTTCATCCAGGCAATGGAATATTAGTCAGCAATAAAAAGGAAACGACCGTTAGTAAGCACAATACCCTGAATGAATCTCAAAAGCATCAGGCTGAGTGAAAGAAGCCAGTATCAAAAGTATCAAAAGTCTGTGTGAGTCATTTAAAATAAAATTTGGGAGTGGCAAACATATACGGGTAGAAAAGACGCCAGTGGTGGCTGGGCCCGGAGCTGGGGCCGGCATGACCAACAAAGAAACATGAGGAGATGTGTTAGCGTGATGCAACATTTCTGCGTCTTGCTTGTGCTTACACGACCACACGCATTTGTCAAAATTCATGACTCTGTACACTAAACAGGGTAATTTTGTTGTAGGCAAATGAAAACTAGATGAACGTGACTTTGAAAAGGATAGTCATTTTATGGTCATTCTTATGGTCTTTTATCCTGTTGGAAGATCTGGTAAAGAAATTAACTCTAATAAATCATTGCTTTTTCAGGGAGACAGAAGTGCTTGATGAGCTATAGCATAAAAGAAAAATTTTTTTTCTGGAATAACAAAAATTTTCTATGAACTAGAAATTCTAATTTATTTGAAATTTATTTATAGATTATTTTAGAATAAGAGCATTTTATAACTATTAAATGTAGTGGAAAAATCAACACATAATTGTTAGATTATATTTAGGCTTAATTGAGGTTAAGTTTAATAAACATCAATTTTCTTTTAAAATAGCTACGTTCTTTGACCTAGTGATTTTTACTTAGTGTATTATAAGAAAACAATTAGATAAGAGCATAAGAAATTCATGGAAGTACTGTTTATAGAAAAGGAAAATGAGAAATAACCTAAATAATCACCAATATAAGACTGGTGATATAAATGATTCATGTCCATTAAAAAGCTATAGCCCTGGCTGGTATAGCTCAGTAGATTGAGCGTGGGCTTCGAACCAAAGGGCCGCTGGTTCGATTCCCAGTCAGGGCACATGCCTGGGTTGTGGGCCAGGTCCCCAATGGGGGCCATGTGAGAGGCAACCATACATTGATATTTCTCTCCCTCTTTTTCTCCCTCCCTTTCCCACTCTCTAAAAAATAATAAATAAAATCTTATGGCCCTGGCTGGCATAGCTCAGTGGATTGAGCGGGGGCTGCGAACCAAAGCATCGCAGGTTCGATTCCCAGTCAGGGCACATGCATGGGTTGCAGGCCACGGCCCCCAGCAACTGTACATTGATGTTTCTCTCTCTCTCTCTCTCTCTCTCCCTCTCTTCCCTCTCTAAAAATGAAAATAAATAAAATCTTTAAAACATAATAATAATAATAAATAAAATTTTTAAGAAAAGCTGTAGTTCTATATTTGTTAACACAGAAAGAGGGCCATGATATGTTAAGTAAAAAAAAACAGGCTAGAAAAAACCAGAATGTATGCTATGATTTCTTGTTTGTTTGTTTATTTATTTATTTATCAAATTTATTGGGGTTGTATTGCTTGATAAAATTACATAGAATTAAGGTGTACTATTGTATAATACATCATCTGAATATTGTATTGTGTGTCCACTACCCCAAGTCAAGTCTACTTCCATCACCATTTATCCCCACTTTACACTCTCCTGCCTCCTCCCACCCCCATTTCCTTCTGGTAATGACTATGCTGTTGTCTGTTGTGGGTTTTTTTTTTTAAATCCCTCTGTATGTTCATAGATTTTGTGAGTATACTTAGAAAAAAAGTTAGAAACATAGAACAACCAAACAATCTATTTCCATTCCATAGAAGAAAACAATCTTTGTGTACTGTTCCCCACCCACCATCAAATCATTACAAAATGAAAATAATTATATCCTGTCAATGAAAAAAATAGGTGTATTTATATAAGCATAGCTAATTCATGTTTTAGTTTTTGTAAATAGGAAATGTGTGACACTAAAGGAAGAAGCTGGAGAGGGGTGCAAGTTTCACAGCATACAAGAAAGACATGTGGAAAATAGCACAATGGCCCAGTGACAGTCAATTCCAGAAAATGCTAGCAAAAATGAACTGTCCGAAAGTAAGTACTGCAGTTAGCTGGGCCGGAAACAGGCAAGTCATTCCAGAGTGAGTAATAAAAAGGGAGCTGGCATGACTCAAATACCAAGCTGCTGAAATATAAACAGTGAAAACAAGTAGCAAAACTAATCAGAGAAGATGCAACAAAAAATTAGTGATAAAACCAGTAACCAAACATTTTGCTATGAATTTTAAAATTTGCCTCTTTAAAGGAAGACCCAAAAGCAGAACAGAACTTGTGGAGGGACTTTTGGTCAAGACAGAGGCACAGGGAGACATGACTCTCCTCCTCGCACAGACTCATTAAAATTACAACTGAAACATAGAACAATCATTGCTCAGAGCTGTTGGAAATTGAGTTGAATGGGAGTCTGACAACTATGGGATTAAAGAAACCACATCCATCTAGACTGGTAGGAGAGGCATAGACATCCATGTGTGGTGGATAAAAATTCAGGAGGGCCCTGGATGGTGTGGCTCAGTGGACTGAGTGCCAACCTGATGGCAGAGAGGTTGCCAGTTCGATTTGTAGTCAGGGTACATACCTGGGTTTGGAGCCAGGTACCCAGCTGAGAGAGTGTGAGAGGCAGCTGATTGATGTTTCTCTTGTATATCAATTATTTCTCTCTGACTCTTTCTCCCTCTCCTCCTTTAAAAATAAAAATAAATGAAATATTTTTTAAAAATCAGGAGAGGTATCTAGGGAGTGAGGAGTGCCAGCCCTACACTAGGCCCCTCAGCCCAGGGTTCCAGTGCTAGGAAGGTAAGTCCCCATGACTTCTGGCTGCAAAAAACAACAGAGATTGAGTCAGTGAAAGAAACTTCTGGAGTCCCAAGAAGTTCCCCTTAAAGAACCCACACACGAATTTACTCAGACTCACTCCCTCTGAGCTTCAGCATAAGGGTAGCAGTTTGAAAGGCACCAGTGGCATACAGGGGAAAACAGAAGTGTCTGGCAACAAGGCAGGATCTGGGAAACAGCTTTCTCCAAGACAGAAAGGTGGTCAGAGACCATTGTCCCTTTTCTGAACCCTTCCCACAAAGCCACAGAGCTGGCAGGTGGGTGCCATATCTGAGACTCCATAAACCTGGCTAAAACTGTTTGCCCTGCTCTGGAGATCCCCTGAGGCTCCATCCCTCCCGACTGATGGGCCCAACCAAGATGTTAACAATGGATTTTCCATATGAATAGCTGGTCTTGTCTCATGCTTCACAACCTCCTAAATCCTATCAAACAAGCAACAGCCAGCCCCACTGAGCCCTCAGTCCCAAGCCCAGCAGTAGCAGAAGCCAGCCTAGGTTTGCAGCTTGACTTTGCCTGGGAACCTCCAAGCCCAGCACAAGTAGAAGCCATATGCAGCTGCTTTATAGCTCATGCAGGGAGGCCCTGAGCAGAACCAGGTGGGGGCTGACCTTGGTCTGCACCACCCAGGAAACCCCAGAGCCTGTGCACCCAGAGGACAGCTACAGACCACACTGGAGCACCACCACCCTGGCCCAGAACTGCTGATCCTCCATGGAGTGTAGAGGTTAGTGGTGAGTGGTCACAGCCAGTCCTTGCAGCTGACTGGCCTGGGTAAATCCTTCTGTTGGACCTGCCAACAGCAATCAAGGCTCAACTATAAGAGGAGGATGTACTCAGCCCACACGAAGGGCACAACTTGAGAACCCAGCTTGTATGACAGGGGAGGCTGTGGCACTGGACCCTATAGGACACCTACTACATTAGGCCACATTAACAAGACGCGGAATCAAAGCAGCTCTACCTAATATATATAAACACACACACACACACACACACACACACACACACACAGGCCGCCAAAAAGAGTAGATAAAAAAATATGGTCCAAAGGAAAGAAAAGATCAAAATGCCTGTGTTGGGAACTGCCCTGCCTGGTTTCAGAAGCTGTAACCTCCCATGGCTAAGACTGAGTAAAAGACCTTGGGACCATAAGCCACTATGGGGACAAAGCTTATCTTCCCTGCTGCGGTGCCGACTCTGCCCCCTTTACTTCACCCTGCTTGACCTTGTGCAGGTGACTGGTTAGCCAATGACGGGTAAGATTCCTCAGGGGAGGGATGACCTAAGACAGGCACAGTCACAAAGGAGACCTCAGGGAAGGACTTGGAGGGCTATAGAAAAAGGGGGTGATGGACTCTTGCCCCTCAGCTTTGACATAGCCTGAGTCCTCATTCTGTCTGTAAGAAGTCTCCTAGTCTCACAGCTGCCTTATATCCCCTGCCTGACTTAAGCCTGAAACAATGTTAGAGGGCAGTACAGCCCTAAGCAGGAATGGGTGGTTCCCTGGGGCTATCAGGCCTAAGAAAGAATGCATAAAATCCTGTGAAACCTGCCTTGCTAAGAATGCCCTCAATTTTCTGTTAAGGGTCCAAGCATAAAATTAGTTTTCCCCCCAAAGTTTTATGGCCCTCTAGCTAACTGACTCTGACTCAGAATAAGCTCTCATAGTTCTTTGAATGTTATCTGTTGTTTGATCATTACCACAAGACAATTATTGATGAGCTTACCTGTATTCCTGTGTAAATTAAACCCAATAAAAGCCCATTGAGAAAAAGGCTCAAGGCCCTTCTCCTCTGAGAGAATGGCCACCTTTTCTACCCAAGCAGATCATGTCTTAGTAGAATTATTCTCATCCATGACCGACGGGGTGGGGGACTCTGCTGGACAAAGCTCCCCCATGTGCCAGAAAAAAAAAAACTAAACAAAATGGAGGTAAGCAATTTATTAGATGCAGAATTCAAAACACTGGTTAAAAGGACGCTAAAGGAAATTAGTGAAGACTTCAACAGCATAAAAAATATTCAGTCAGAAATGAAAGATACACTAATTAAAATAAAGAATAATATACAGGGAATCAACAATAGTGTGGATGAAGCTGAGAAGAAAATCAATGGTTTGTAACATAAGGAAGTGAAAAACTGTGAATTGGGATAACAAGAAGGAAATAGATTCCATAAAAATGAAAATAGTATAAGCAGCCTCTGGGACACCTTCAAGTGTTCAAACATTCACATTATAGGGATGCCAGAAGGAGAAGAGAATGAGCAAGAAATTGAAAATATCTTTGAAAAAATAAAAGAGAACTTCTTTAACTGGGTGAAGGAAATAGACATGCAAGTCCAGGAAACACAGAGAGTCTCAAACAAGATGGATGCAAAGAGGCCCACTTCAAGATTCATCATAATTGAAGTGCCAAAGGTTAAAGAAAAAGAGGGAATCTTAGAAGCATCAAGAGAAAAGCAGTTAGTTACCTACAAAGGAGTTCCCATAAGACTGTCAGCAGATTTCCCAAAAGAAACTTTGCAGGCTAGAAGGGATTGGCAAAAAATACGACAGTCATGAAAAGCAGGGACCTACAACCAAGACTGCTCTACCCAGCAATTTATGCTCTACCTATTATTTATAATAGGAGGGCAGTTAAAGAGCCTCCTAGACAAGAAAAAAAAAACTAAAGAAGTTCACCATCACTAAATCATTATTAGATGGAATATTAAAGGGACTTATTTAAGAAAAAGAACAAAACTATGAACAATAAAATACTAATAAATACATACTTGTCAACAATTGAATCTAAAAAACTAAGTAAACAAGAACAGTGACAGAATTGTGGATATGGAGTTTGGATGGTCGCCAGATGGGAGGGGTGTTGGGGAATGGGTGAAGAGGTGAGGGGATTAAGAAGTACAAATAGGTAGTCACAGAACAGCCTGGTGGATGTAAAGTACAGTATCGGAAATGAAGTAGCCAAAGAACCTATGCATGACCCATGGACATGAACGATGGTGGGGGGATTGCCTGAAAGAGTGGGGGATGCTGGGTGGCAGGGGACAAACAGGGATAATGAAGACAACTGCAATAGCATAATCAATAAAATATAATTTAAAAAAGAACTTATGGAGGTAACAGTAAGAAGCAGGAGGAAATAAAATGAGGGCTAGGATTTTTTCTAGAAATGTCAATGATGGAAATATATTAATATATTTCATATATTAATAGATTTGAGAAGAATCATATAACTATCTTTAAGATGAACATATATTGATCAAATTCAACAACTATGCTTGATGAAAGTAGTGAATAACATAAATACAGATAGATATTTCCTTGACATGGTAAAATAGACTCAGCACAAAACACAACATCATGTTTAATGACAACTTAAAAGCATTTCTAATTAAGTCAGAAACAAGATAAAAGATGTCCATCTTTATTACCGTTATTTAATAGGATGCTGTAGATTTTAGCTAATGCAATTAGAAAAGAGAAAGAACTTCAAGGTGTAAAAATTGTAAAGGAAAAAGTAAAATTACTACTATTTACAGATGTTATGATTGTAGACTTAATGACTTTATATATATTTACAAATTATAATCAGACAAAAAGAATAACAATGCCATTTACAATAGAAACAACAGCAACAATAATAAAATTAAATTACTTAGGAATAAACTAAACAAAAAATGTGTAAGACTCATGAAGAAAACATTAAAAAATTCTTAAAGATAGAAAAGAAAATTTGAACAAATAGCAGGACAGATAATGTTCTTGATGGGAAGACTAAGCATTATAAATATCCTAATTCTCCCTAGGTAGTTTATAAATTTAATTCAACTCCTTTCCCCAAATTTCAATGTTAATTTTGTTGCAAACATTTTAATTTTGAAAACTTGATCTTAAATTGTATATTTGAAAAATAGCTAGGAAAACCTGAAAATAACAATTATAGAGTGAGATGGAAAGCTGTATATTAAAACATAGTATAAAGCCTAACAATATTGGTGTTTGGAAAATACAAAGTTACTTCTACCCATTACATCTTATCCCAAGACAAATTCCAAATGGATCAAAGATTTAAATGTGAAAAATAAAACCCTGAAAGTTCTGGAAATAAACAGAAAGGATTCCTTTAAAACCTTGGAGTGAGCCAGGCATTTTCAACTATGACTCGAAATCCAGACGCCATGAAAGAAAAGTTTGATAAATGATAACATAAAAACAAAATTTGCATGAAAATAAAACTAAAAGCAAAAAACCCCCCAAAACACAAAACAAACAAAAATGTACATAAAATTTAAAGACAGAGAGCTGGGGAATAACATTTGCAACTCATGTGATAGATAATGAGCTGGTCTTCCAAGTATATACAGCGCTCCTACTACCCTGGCTAGTTAGAGCATCATCCAGATCCTCCAAGGTTATGGGTTTGATCCCTGATCAGGTAATCAACCTAATCAACCTATCAGTGCATGAATAAGTGGAACAATAAATTGATGTCTCTCTCTCTCTTTTCTTCTCTCTCTAAAATCAATAAATATAAATTAAAAAAAGAAAAAAGTTTCTAGAAAACAAAAAGACAAAGACTAGTAATCCAACAAAAGAATGAAAGAGGAATGTGAACACCTGAAATATTAGCAAAACTCCCAGTTTAATAATGTATTCTGTGGGTGCAGCTGTGTGGGAACAGTCTTCTCATACACTGCTGGCAGGAGTGTAAAGTAGTACAATGCACACGGGCAGGATTTGGCAATACCTGTCAAAATAACTAACATGTATAGTCACATACAGCCTTTGATCTAGCATGTCAACTTCTAGAAATTTGTGCTACAGATATTCTTGGGAGAAAGAAAAGATGTCTATGCAAGGTTCATATTGCATCATTATTTGCAAAAGTAAAGGGTAGATAAAAAGACTTATCAATAGCAAATTGGCTAAATACATACACTCATATATACAAACATAAAATGAAATGGAAAAGAAATTAGGGAGTCATCTGTGCTGATGTGCCACTTTACTGAAAATAATACTGGGAGGGTGGAGGTGGAAGAAGGTATGGGAGGATAAATGGTGATGGAAAAATTAAAATGAAAAAAATTAATGCAATAATACAGGGAAAAGCAA
>PVIA01014632.1:0-26210 GCA_004024845.1 Tonatia bakeri
TGAGTCTGTCTCTGTTTTGCTTGTTAGTTCAGTGTGTTCGTCAGAATCCACATATGACTATAATCTTAATTAATCCCAATTTTTCAACTAAACAAGTAACCCTAAAACTTTTCGTCAAAATAACTATTGGCAAGTTAGAAAGGAGATTTTTTTGTTTGTTTGTTTTAACAGAGCAAGTCTTAAAAAGTAAGCATGAGAAGCTATGTTTTTCCTTTTACGTTGGCTCCTCCACGAGTCTAAATGTCTCAGGGGCTCGTGTTGGAGCTCTCCCAAGTTTCTTAGCTGAGTATTGGCCACTGGTGGTCTATTCACTTGACACAGGTTAGGACCCCAGCTCTTCCAGGGAGCTTGTTAAAAATACAGATGTCAAGGTTCTTGACTGTGGTCACCAAGGCCTGGCCTTGGATGGACGTTTCAGCGTTTCTACCCTTCAAGTTTCTGATTCTTTTCAACATTTCTTTATTAATGCCTGAAATTTTATTTTATTTTTTTTCTGTTTTGCCCCCTTCACTCCCTCCACTTCACCCATCTCTGCCTCAATCCTACCTCCGCATTGGCTTTGTCCATGTGTGCTTTATACATGTTCCTTGACAACCCTTCTCCCATTCCCCCTTACCTCCTTTCTTCTCCCCTCTGGTCACCATCAGTTTCTTCTTTATTTCAATGTCTCTGGTTATATTTTGCTCGCTTGTTTGTGTTGTTGATTAGGTTCCCCTTTTCAACATCTTAAAAACTGAAAAAGAATCTTAGGATAGCTTGCCAGAGTTGATCTCTGTGCTTATTATCTTTGACCAATAAAATAAAATACCTTTCTAATTAAACATTCTTTTGGTGTCTCTTTCCTTTAACTTCTCCATTTTCTCAGTGAGAGTAAAGTGGAAATTTATACTGTTTTCATCTGTTTAACACTCTGCTGCTATCGGCATCTGATTTTGGTTACATCATAAGGCCTATGGTCTTTGGAGATGAACAGATAAGCATAAGAACAAAACTAATAATAAAAACGAGTACAGTTGATCCTTGAACAACACAGGGGTGAGAGGCACCAATGCTTGTGCAGTCAAGTCTGTGTTTAACTTTTGACTTCTCAAGAACTTAAGTTCCCCCTTGGTATCCACAGGGGATTGGTTCCTAAAACCCCCTGCAGATACCAAAATCCCACACGCTCAAGGCCCCTATATAAAATGGTATATACATCAATGCATACAGTCGGCTCTCCACAACAACAGGTCAAATACAACACAGGTATTTCTTGAAAAAAATCCACCTATGAGTGGACCCGCACAGTTCAAACCCATATTATTCAGTGGCCAACTGTACTTTCTTTCACCAACTGCAAGATTCAGACATTCTAAATTTTAACACCTCTGAAACTGGGGCGCATCTTTCAGCTGATGGCATTTTATACTCTGCAGGGAGGCGGCAGGTGCAAAGTGGTTGTGTTACCTGTCTATGCATCCAAGTGAACGCATGTCAACAGCTTGGAAGGAAATCCTGGAGAAAGGAGCAGAGTGGTCTTAACTGCTAGACACAGATAGCTGTTCAGAGTATTGGCAATATTTCTAGAGACAGAGTCAAGGAAGACTATCTTTCCATAAATGTAAAACCATGTCAATACATTCAGAAAAGACTTCTCATGATATTTAGGGTTATTTTAGGGAGTGTTTCATCACCAGCCCTCTTCAGCGTACAGAGGAGGATTTTGTGAGCAAGAACATAGATATCAATAACTCTTTGTGAAGAAGTGATAAAGATTAGGACTCTGCATTTTGAAGAAGTTACAGAAATACCTTAACCAATTTGTTTCACTTATATTTTATTTTTTATGTATGCAAAAAAGGTAATTTATGATAAAAATCTAATTAAGCCAAAAGCATTCTTCCAATAAATGTAGTATAAAATTTTAAGTGATAAGAAAGCCTTAGGTTATAGTTTAATTAGCAGTATTTTTTCTCCTTCCTTTCTTAGTGGTATCAAAATAATGGAGCTTCTTACAACTGATGGACTCGTTCTATGAAATGAAATTATGACAGTCTAGAACTTACTGCTTCTTTCTACATGTCAGTCATCTTTCAAGAAAGTCACATACAAGGTCTGCCCAGAAAACGTTCAACCATTGTTCATATATCAAGAAGAATGGTTAGCGCAACATTGATATAACCTGGCAGCTAAGGAGAATGGACTGGAATGCACGTACATGAACAATGATGACTAGTCTGTGGGGGTGGTAGATGCCGTTGAGTGAACATATGTACTGTGTGGCTGTCACATTCAAAATGGCTAAATGAGTAGAGCGACAAATCGGCAACAAATTTTTCAGTAAGCTTGAATATTCCTCTGAATCATTCAAATTATTTGGATGATCCAGAAGGCCACAGCTATGGGCAGCTGGTAATTGGCAGCTTCATTGCCACATTATACCCGCTCATGCATCACGTCTCGTGCAGACTTTTTTGGCAAAATATCAGATCACCCAGGTGACTCAGACCCCCACAGCCCAGATTTGGCACCCTGTGACTTCTGGATTTTTCCAAAACTAAAATCACCTTTGAAAGGGAAGAAATTTCAGACCATCGATGAGATTCAGAAAAATATGATGGGGCAGCTAATGTTGATTGTGAGAGCTATGTGAGGTCCCAAGGTGCGTACTTTGAAGGGGACTGAGGTGTCATTGTCCTATGTACAATTTTCTTCAGTAGATGTCTCTATTTTTCATAGCACATGATTGGATACTTTATGGACATACCTCATATATGAATTCATTTAATTCTCACAAAACCCAATGAGATAGGTGCTTTTGCTATTCTCATTGTACAGAAAAGGTGTGAAGTCACAGAGGTGTGACTCTGACTCTTGACTACTTTCTAGATTTGTGGCTCAGGACACTCTGACACTCTGTTCCTCAAGTGCAAAATGTGCATCATAAAGCCCACCTCACAAAACTGCTGTAAAAATTAAATTAGACAATATTGAATTAGGGCTCTACCATCATGGCTGATTTAACCCAAATAATCTATTTAAAGCCTCTATCTCCAAATACAGTCACTTTGGGGTTTGGAGCTTTAGCATGTGAATTTTGGGGGATACAATTCAGCTCATAACAGTGGGGAAGAGGGGGGCCCTGGTGAATGGAGAGCAAGGCCTGTTCTTCAGAAGAAGAACGGCCATACTTGGCCTCCATTGGTCACTACCACAAGGAAGGAAAGCCTGGCACAGTCAGGGTGGAATTTTCCATTCACACTTGGAATGTGAATTTGTAAGGACAATCTTCCAATTTTAAAGACTTTCTGGGTGACAAAGTTGAAAGGATTAAGCAAAGAAAAAAAACAAAAACAAAGAAACCTCAACTCACAGGCAGATAACAGCATGGTGATTACCAGATGGAAAGGGTGGTAGGGAGAGATAAAGGGGGATAAATGGTGATGGAAGAAGACTTGGGGAGGTGAACACTCAATACAGTGTACAGATGATGCATTACAGAATTATATTCCTGAAACTTATATAATTTTATTAACCAACGTCACTCTAATAAATTCAATTTAAATTTTTTTTTAAATTAATAAAGACTGGCACCTTACTAAAAACTCTGTCTATGGCTGGTTGCCTGTTTGTACAGTCTGGGTGAAGCAGGCAGTAACAGCAGATTTTCCACGATGGCTTACTCCCTCAGCTCTTCCTGCTCCTCCCCAACTCTCCCTCCATCCCTAGGTACTGTTTCAGCAGAAATACTCCCGGAGTGCTCGGGGTGCACTGAAGTAGTGACCCAGGGGCCAGAAGTCATTTCATTGTCATGCATTATCTCTTGAGTCCCTGAGATAGAGCGTGTCAGGTTTTGAGAAGTCAGCTGTCCTTCAACAAACTTATAAATGGTAATTGGTTCCACTAAGATAGAAACGTTTAACTATATTTAAAGAATCAATAGCCTTGGTCAATTATTAAAGTAGGTTAAGAGCTACTGAGTGCCCAAGGACTAATGCCATACGGTCAGTGATCCATACACTGCTTTAATTATAATTGGTCTAGGTCCTCAGAGCACAGAGCACTCTCTGCGTGAAGTGTGTAATGACTCCGTAACACTGAAAAGCAATGTGAATATACAGGGATAGAAGGAAGAATCAAGGGATTAAAAGAGAAAAATAGCTGATCACAGAAAATGGTTTTTCAAAGAGTTTTAAGATTGCTGAGTCCCAGAATTTCAGGGTTTCCAGTACCAGAAATTCAACCAGGTGGGCCGATAGGCAGCAGTCTGAAAGGTACACAAGAGAAGGTGGCACGTGTCCAGTCAAGGATGTTTGTCATGGTTACATGACACAGGCAATTTGGATATGGATCCAGGAATTGAACTTGAGTAGTCTAACTCCTAATGAGTGCCCTTAGTTACAAGGAGCTTCTACACATGGATTCAAAGACCATTTTGAGTTCTCGCAGGTACATGAGAAAGAAGATTAAGATATTTGTTGGCCAAGCAGAAAAAGCAGAGTAAGCCGAAGAGTGTGAAGACTGTAGTAAGGGGTGGTGAACAAGCTGACCAGTCTAGACATGCTCTCCTCCTTGCACCTGAACTGAGTCAAGTCATGGCTATTTTTATCAAATATGAAAAACATCGAGGACTACCTACAATAAGACACCCCGTGTCCAAAATCAAGATTTTGTTGAAAGGATGGGCCTGTGACAATTGGTGTTTGACTGCCTGACAACCTCAGAGACCCCATATCTTCCGAGGAATTGAAAACCGTGCGAGTCTAGCAAGTATAAGGGAACTCAGTCCCGGTGAGGAGAGATGAGTGCTTCAGGGGGACTCCGCTGTGGGAAGGAGGACCCCAGTTCTTGGACAGAGGGTTAGGGGAAGGGAGTCGGACAGCGATGCCACTGTAATGTTTTGGTTACTGCACTACAATGATGGGTTCTTGCTTGAAAACTCTGGCAAAAAAAATTTAACACTGGGAACATACCACTAGCTGCTGTATATCTCATTGTGGAATTTCCTTTAGGAACCTCAACCTTGCTTAATTCTGCAGGCACACCTCTCACCTCTCCCCTTCTCATACCCTAGTCTGGCTGAAGTTATCTCTTTGGACTGTCCTGGCCATGCCGTGCTACCTTTTGTACCGAGAGTTTTGCCACTTGTTCTTTCTGCATGGAACAATCTTGACAACCTCTTAGGCCTTCGAGACTAGGCTTATCTATTAAGTCCTCTGAGAAGCTTTGTCCTCACTTACTCATTCATTCATGCACTCACCAAATATTTATTGAGGGCTCACTCTGTGCTAGAAGCTACTACATGCCAGGGAATGGGTATTATGCCAGGCCCTAAGATGTCCCATGGCACCACCCATACTTAGCTCTGTACACTTGTCACATTGTATTGAGTTTGTTTTTCACGTAAATGTCTCCCACGAGACTGGGAGTACCACCTAAGCAAAATCAATGTCCCATTTGTAGTTTTGTTGCAATACCCAGCTCAATGCTTGACATATAGAAAAGATGTTCAGAAAATATTTCTAGAGTGAATGGATGAATGAACTATTTCTTCTCAAATTCTTTCTTCACTCTTAGAACACAAAACAGTCAAATTAGATTCACAATTAACCTGAAAACATTTTGGTTGTGCAATTATGTTTTCAGAGCCCCCTTATCTCAGCAGAAGCCTGACCGCCATTGCAGCCCTTCCAGAACCACTAGCCAGCTCTCCCCAGAGGAACTGACCTCTCCGGCTTTGATGAGGACAAAAGATAGAAAGCTAAAGCTTCCTTAACATGCCCTTAGGTCCCTTTTCTTACTGAGGTTTATCTTAAAAGAGAACTGACAAAGCGAATTTCAGGGTGAGGAAGTGTACAATTGTGCACACACACTGAAGATGGGGATGTATTCCCTGCACAGAATCTCCCTTTTCCCTTTCGGGAGCCTTTATTCCATATCGCTAAATAGTCATGTGGTTCCCAGGGGGATAAGCTTGATTTACAGCCAGTGCTGAGTTTCTGCCCTACCTCCTTAGCTGGTCTTGGCTTCATCACAGCAAACATATGGTAAAATGCAGTAAATATTTGTTGAATTGAATTTTGGTGGTAAGAGAAATGAACCCTATAAAGTCCCACAAAGCCCCGTTGGTCGGGGGCTATGTTGTATTTAATCAGTTTAGAAGTCTTGGGACTAAAACATGATGGATAAAAATTGGCCACAGAAATTCCTCGTTATGTGTTTTCCCCACTGTCTTTCTCGTCTTTACCTCCAGCCACAGAGACAAATCTTATAAGGTGATAAAGTGAAGATATTCCTATGGGCTATATGAATGTCACTCTGTTGCCCTTGAATTTGGTGGTAGTTTGGGGGCTGATGCAATAACGTCATATTGTGTACATTACAAAGCACTGTGTGAATGCTCGTGGGCTGTCCCTGTGATTCTCGGGACAGGCTGTAGTGTTCAAAGTCATGCTAGTTTGAAAAAATTTCTTAGGAAAATCAACTAATGCTAGTTTGTCTCTTCTATCCTCCATCTTTTGGTTCCCCATGTATTTATTTTTGTACATTTTTCTCCCAGGTTCAGCTTCTTCCTTATAGACCCAGACAGTGGAAAAGGGCCTACCAAACCGTCTAGTCCAGGGGTTTATGTATAGGGTGGGGGAAAAGTGTATTTTGTGAGTATGCAAAATATAGAGTTATGCTTGTATTATTTTTATTAATTATTATATTGTTTTCTATACAAACAACTGTAAACCTTCTTTTGCCCCACCCTGTACTCCATTCTGAGGGGCCCAGGACTCTGTGGAGGATTATCCAGGGAAAGAACAGATAGATAGACTGAGCAATCTCAACTCCAATTTCCAGCAGTGCCATTTCGGTCCACTGAATCCAACTGGGGTTACATGGAAGTGTGTTTTGAAGCATTTCGAGTGCTAAAAGAATGTTTGGAAACCATCAATGTTCTAATCTTTGTGTTGTAGATGAAATAGCACCAGAGGCAAATGGCTGGCTAAAGGCCACACAGAACACAGAGTGAGACACAATGCAACTTCAGGTTCAAAGGCAAGGCCACTGAAGTTCTCTGCTCAGAGTGCTGTGCCTCTGGCCTCCACCCCGTCTCAGGAGAAGCAGCTTTTCCAGTGGGTTTTTGCCTAGGGAATGTCACACTTCAGAATTTCTGAATCCATTTAGGATGAGATGCTCATAGTTGGGTGGATTTTCTAAGACACTGCTGAGTATACCAATAATTGAGAAATGCCTCAGTCATAAAACGACAGAAAGTACGAGCAGAACCGAAGTTGAGAGTCATTTCAAAAAAGTGCACCGCCACCTGGGGAAGGAGTATCCAAAGTAGACACTAAGTGGACAAGAAAATGCCTGGAAAGCCGGTTGCATGAATGGCACAGGAGTTCTGGGCCAAATCAGAAAATAGACAGACTCTCTGGGACAGACTCTCTCAGGAAAACACCAAGTCACAGCATATTGAAGAGACTGTCCCTCTGGTCCTCGGTAACACTGCTCTTAGAAAAAAGGCTGTTCCATTTTGTTAGCTCCACAGCAAAGGATGGAGATGAATTGGAGAAAGTCCTGGCACAGCAATGAATGGGATGAATGATTGGCTTCTGGGGGAAAAGGTAAAACTGTATCATGCTTTTGAGGGACTGTCGTGATAGTTTTCTATTACAATGCTAGAAATCAGAGGCACCAAATGGGAACTGAAATTACTTGGGTGTACTGAGATTTAGTGGGAAATGATTGCATACAGTTAAGAGCATCAGAAGACAGGTTAAACTTGGGGATAACGTTCTAGTAGAGAGAATCAATTTATCAGCAAATGGAATTACCATGCCAGAGGTAGGAGCAGCTTACTATAAAGTATAAGATATGTATCTCTCCTCGTGAATTCCAGCTATGGGATGCCTCCAGCAATTTTTTTTTCTTTTCTTCCCCTTCCCAACAGTCTTCGTTCTTACCTGATGGTGTCTGCACCAGTTTCTTTTGTATAGATTAGTAGTTATCTTCCTCTGCTCCCTTCTCAGGATCTCTGAATGATGGGCTCCTCCTTGCTATTCAAGTATCATGTTTCAGCTACAATGTCACCTCCCGCTTTTTAAAAATGAGACTTTGAGTGGTTAAGTCTTGACAACTATCACACAGTGTCTTCCTCCAGAACCTAAGCTTCCCAGTCTCAGTACTGCTTTATTAAATAAGAATTATATATATCAGTTCCCTTATATATATCAAGGGAAAAATAGTTTATTGATATCACAGGAGACAGAGATGTAAGGAGCCTCCATCTTAAATTCTATGGAAGGTCAACCATTAAGAAAGTGCCTGGTGAACATAAGCCACCATTTGGGGTATTTCTTCAATATTGTGAAAAATACCCCAAATGGTAAATAGACAGAACCTTTTGAGAGCTGCCAGCTTAGAGGATGCCAAATAGATGGGCTTTCTATAAATTTTACTTATTTTTTACTTATTAATTTACTTATTAATAATATACTCATTAAATTATTTCTCAAAATAACTTAAATAGGGCCCCTGAGAGCTAAATACCTTTTTTTTTTTTTTTTGCAAATGAGCTTATATTAACCAGCTAGGGCTCTTATTAATAAAGTAATAAATTCTGAGTACTATATAATGAAACAAGACATAGCATTTATCAAACATTTGATTTGGAGCCACACATGGACTAGTGCTGTACACACTGTGTCTCCTCTAATCTTGACTACAGCCCTATGAGGTATAGGTACCATTGTGTCCATTTTACAGATGAGGGAACTGAGGTTTAGAGAGGTCGAATGACTTCCCAAAGGTAGCACTGCTAGTTAATAATTTACTCATTCCACAAATGTTTAGATAATGCCACCAGGCTCTAGAGGGTGGAGAATGATCTTTATAAATCAGTGTTTCTGCAACAATAAATATGTTTTATAATCTGCGCTATTCAATACAGTAGCCACTAGCCAAATGTGGCTAATAAATACTTACAGTATATGGCTAATGTGACTGAGAAACTGGATTTCAATTTTCATTTAATTGTAATTAATTTAGATTTATCTTTAAATATTCTAATGCAGCTACTCTATTAAGCAATGTAGTTCTAAATTATATAGTTTCTTTTACTAAGGACTAGAGACAAAATAGATTCTGGCCATCACTTCAGAGAATGCCAGAGCACGAAGGGACACCAGGAGTCCTTGGCCAGCCTTCTTCCACCGAGGAAGGGCCGGAAGTCAAGTGAGTTGCTAGAGGTTAGAGCTTGTCAGCAGCAGTGCATCCCCCAGAACTGGGATTGGCTAACTCTCCACCCAGTGTTTATTTCTGGAGTCTATAGTAATCTCCTTCTTTAATTAGACCATCCTATTTTCCATTTGGAATCTGCAGATCACTTTGACTATAACTAAGAAATGCCTCTAATAACGGAGTTCAACCATGCACAAGGTTTCAAAGTGATGAGCTCTTGCCTGCATTGTGGCTGAATGATTTGGCATTTTATCTTTCAGAAGCCGGTTCGCTTTATGACACGCCCATCACTTCTGCAATGAGGCCAACGGCTTGGTCCCTCCAGTCATGCATGATGCTCATATGTTTTACCGGTGGGGGGAAAAACGTTTTATCTGCATAACACTTTGTTGTCTGCAGTTTCTTGTGAGGAAAATGCAACCTGGTCCAAATGATACAGCTTTTGACATAACACCTTCTTTAATAAATCTCTAGGTGACAGAAACAGAGTGAGCAGAGGGTTCTAAGACTTCCTCACATGCCACTGATGGACTTTCTTGTTCTATGAATCTCCCTTTACTCGTTTCCACTGTGCAAAATAAACATTTACACCAATAGCATACTTTCTGCCAGGACATCGGCCTTGTTAAAGTGAGCTTGAAACCATTTTGCACTGTACCAAAGCAGGATGTTATATTGACTCTGCATTTAATTTAATATCAAAGTACAAAATATAGGTCAGAAAGCACTCAGAGGAAAGTTTGCCTTTGCTCTTTCTAGATAAAATAAATGTAAAACTAATAGCAATCCATTGCTGCATGAATAAACCCGGGTCTTGCAATGTGCATTGGATGTGAGGTGCAGGCTGAAAGTGTCTCTGAGATGAGAAAGATTGAATAATACCGTTCTAAACGTGCTTTGCCAGCAACAGATTTTCTGTCACAATGATCAATTATTGAAGAGGAACTTCTTATACTGGCTAGAAATGAGGACTGTTATTTAAGGGGAGAGATGATAGTATCTGTTGGTGCAGAGCTGTATTATGTGGGGCCAGGTGTTCGATCTGTGACCTGTGACGGACACAGCAATCCCAGTTCCATCATTCCGGCGAGCGGAGAGCCATCCATCCAGGGCTTTCGCGGAACCAAATTTAGACTGGCTGTTTCGACCATATGCACAACTCCTCCAAATCTGCTAAAAACCAGCAATAACAAACACAGCAGAAAAAAAATCAGTGGGACAGGATAAGTCATTGCAACATCAACTGCAATTCAAAGATAGTGATTTGGGATTGGGATAATTATTTTTATTTTGCTTTTTTGGAAAAGTTTCCTAAGTTATGGTAAAGTGCATCAAAACTGAGTCAATCCAAATGACCTCTCCTTCACACTTATCTTTACCATTCTGTTATTAACCATCTTGCTCTGAAATATGTAATTAGTGAGGTATAGGGTCACCAACTTTTCAGGGAAAAAACTTCTAAGGAAACTTGTTTACTATTTATCAGCATCATTTTATATTTGCAGAATGTTCTATTTTGATGAGTACGTTTCTCCCTAAACCAGCCTTGGGGCATCGGTGGAACAACTAAAACATTTAAAATAACCATCAGTAGTATGAATGAAATATAAACCAACTCCTAACAATATTTCACAGGTAAAACTTTTATGAAAGTTAATGGGAGTTTCGCCTATGTAAGCACCGCTTGATGGGAACTCTAGGGAGGAGGTCAGTGTTTAAACAGGTAAATTAAAATAAGATGCTCCCAGATGACAAGAGCAAGCAGGATGATGTTTGGAGGGATATGTAACAATGACCACAGCAGGTCTAACATACTATACTCTGACTTTTTCAATTTTGTTTGTATGAAAACTCTTTCCAGAAATGGCTTCATAGAGTGAGTTTTTTGTACTATGTCAGCAGGGGAGTGGACAAGGCTTGGAGAGGTGTGCTCGTGCCCAGGCTGAACTGATGAGTGGAGAGCGATCCCTCCTCTCATCGTCTCATTGGATCCCCACAACTACCAGAAAAAAGAGTTATAGAAAACCACCAATATCCCTCCTTCACGGCTTCTTTAAGCCAAAATAAAGATCAGACCTCACTCCTACAGCTTCTTTGAGGAATCCTTGGGTAGAGGAGTCTCAAGTTGCTGTGCATCCTCGAGGATGGGTGCATGAGTGTGGAGCTCTGGCCTTTGGTCCTGCCGGCTCCACCTCGCAAGAGGTTAAGCCCACTCCCCGGACGCGGAGCAGCTCCTCTGAGAGTGGGGCAGCACGAGGTCTAAAATGCCCTCACCTGCTCCTCTAACAGATCATTCTCGAGCATCTATTGTGTACAATCCTGTCTCGGGGGTGTTGGCTACTTGAGGATTTAACAATCCCTGGTTTTGGTGTCAGCATTTTATGGGATAATTTTCCTTCCTGTGTGTCTGTTTCGCACCCTGCCAGGCCCTCTCCATGAGGGGGCTCTCCACGGCTCGTGCCTTCATTCTCCTACAGTGGATATCCCATAGAAGGAGACTGGGTCTTGACAGTTAGTTACTGAGGTTGGATTTGGCTGGATTGATCCGCATTTTTGTGCCTAGACCTGAACTAATCCCTGTTGCTGGAGGGACCGAACACTCATTGGCCAAACCTGGGTCACACAGCTAATCTTGAAGGAAGGGCTGTAGGGGCAGCCCCACGTTAAGTGTCACTAGAATGGGGAAGGGATGATTCTCCAAAGAAAATTAAGGGGTCCTTATCAGAAAAAGAAGGTAATAATGATGGACAGGCAATGGCTATATAAATTAAAATGCTCTCCATTTAGTAAATGAGGAAACCGAGGCTCAGAGAGGTTACGTAGCTTGACTAAGAAGACGATAGAGATGAACGTAAGGAAAAAGTCCTTAACTTCTAGCTCCTGAGAAAACTTCCCAGACGTCCACTATATCCTCGATCCCTGGGGTCAGGGGAAGTACCCCATTCGCCTTCTAAATCCATCCGCTGCAAATAGGAAAACAAGAGAAGTAACCACTCGGATTTTATAAACACCCACAAGCCCTGAGTATATTTTGGCTGGGAAGTTGTTTGTTCACTTGTGTTTAATGAATGGCCCCCTTATCTGACCATGCTGAAAACCCATTTAAACTACGACATCTGTATTTACGTTTGCTGAAGACATGCTGTTATTAGGTTGAAAAATTGCTATCGCAACAGTCTTGTATGCTTTCAACTTTGTCTACCAAGGTAAAAAGTCTTTAACAAAGAGCCTTAGTGCTGTTAAGGACAAAGACTGAGGATTCAAAGAAGACGTTCTTTTAGGGGATGAGCTAAAAGGAATTACCACCCCAGATACCAGTCAGGAAACTGCTTCACAGAAGAGCCAGCTCAGCATTTATAGTGATTAAGATGCATAGAATTACCCTTTCTGTATTGACTTTTCCAAGCCCTCTCTGTTTTGAAAACCTAAACTGATGTGCCAAGCATTTTGTTCACTTAGAAAAGAATTTCTGAACTGTGTTATCCCCATTACATCTTGTAAGAAAGTTATACCTGGTAAGATTATTAGAATAAAAAATATGTTAAAAAAAAAAACATCTCCCTAATAAGATGACGGAAGATGTTGCTGCTACTGATGTTTGGGATGGGCCCCAGAGAGAGATGCTGAGACTTACCAAAATTCTTTCCAGTTCTCTGAATTTTTATAGGAATTCAGGAATATTTGCTTAATAAAAAAGCCATCACATAGGTGGAAATTGTAGTCTAAAACTGTGCATTCAGTCATTTGTTCATTTCGAATGACAGAGCTGAGGAATTCTTTCTAGTCCTGTGGGTATGAATGCCGAAGAGTAAAACAAGCAAGAGTAATGACATAGGTTACCATACGTCACCATGCGCTGGGTGGAGAATGGTGACCCAGATAGTAGCCAGGTGTCCCCCCAGGGATGACCATCAGTACTGCATAGCAGGATTGTATGAAGCTGAGAGGGAAGGATCATTGGGAGGTGGCTGGATACCGGTCATCCCTGGAATAGACAGTGAGGCTTACTTCTCAGGGGCATAAAGGACTCTGAATCCCAGAGTGTCTGAGAGCATCGGGGAACTGGCTGAAAGGGGCGTGTGTTCTTGGCAGAGCTAGAATGAGCAGCTACAGGAACTGGTGTGGTGTGTGTGTTTCTCAATCCAAATTTATATCTGTATCTATAATTTTACTTGTTTATACGTGTAAGGAGTTATCAGATCATACTGTTATATGCACACACCTCATGTAATCTCCGCAATGTGCCGAGAGATGAGATAGTGAGATTGGGGCAGGTATCATCTTTCTCATTTTACAGATAAGGCTGCTAAGGGCCAAAGATGTTAAGTGATTTGGCATAAAACAAGCAAGCACTGATTGTCACGAAGTCCCATTCATCGTAGAGGAGTCCATGAAAATGGAACTAGGCAACGTGGCTCAGTGATTAACAGCTTAGACTCTGAAATCCAATGGAACTTTTTATCTTGCCTTTCCCCTGCCATGTTAAGTAGGGAGTCTACTTAATTCTGAGCCCCCACTGCCTCAACTAAATGTGGAGCTATGATAAAACACATCTTTATAGGTGTTTATGATGATAAAATTAGATTATAATGCATTTAGCACAAATTCTAGCACCAAGTAAGCATTTGGTAGACATTCCTACCTATTATTATTGTCGTTTTCAGGAAGGTTACCCGGATAGGACCCAGATATAAAGGAAGATAGGGAGCCAGTTATCAGAAATAGTGTCCAAATTAGGGACTAGGATTTGGAACCAAGGAGAAACCTAGGTATCAGAATTCAGACATGCTATAGCATCAGATGTGGTAGTAGATCTGTCTTACTTGCCAACTCACCATCCCTTCCTTCTTTTCCTAGCAGCAGCACCCCGGGTTTCCTTGGGGGAACACGTCCTTTCAAATTTGTGGTTACTGTGCTTCAGTGGAGTTCAACTCTTTAGCCCAAGAGGCCTCGCTCAACCAGGTCTGGCCAAACAGAATGTCATACTCTCTGGCTTAGGTGACTGATTAAGCCTTAGACAAGTGGACTAAGCTAACCAAATTAAAGCGAATCCCAGGACTTTTGTGTGACCTTGTAGAAAAGAGGCCCTCTCATTCCATTGGGGCTACTAAGCTGTAACAATGGAGATTCAATGGGCTGGGGGCCTTCTTGTCATCTGAGGGGCCCCTACCGGATAGTCAATCTGGAGGATGCAGAACTGAAAGAGGGAGGGAAACTGAGTCTCAACTGCATGATCTGAGGTATCTGCACAGCACACCAGCTGTGCTTCTGGTGGAGGTGCTTTGTTCTTTCTTTTTAAAATTAAAGAGATTTTGATCTTTGATTACAAAATCTCTTTCTTGTACAGTGTCTGGAGATTCCTAGATGACGGTGCAAATCTGTGTCTGAGGTGGGAACCCAGTGTCCCAGGTGGGCGAGTGAAGGCTGAAGCAGCAGCAGCGTCTGGACTGAGCCCCTCTGTAAAGAAGAGGATGGCATTCCATTCCTCTCTAGTCTGGTTACTGCCCCTCCCCCACTTCCTGAAAAATGTAATTGCTGCTGTTAGGAGTTCATCAAGATAACATCATTCATGGGTTGATTTATACAATGCAAGCGCTTGCATGCTTTCCTGAGACAGATTTAAAGGGCCACCCTGTCTCGTGCCCCAGACCTTGAGATGGGATTCCTAGAAACTGGTTTAATGTGGGTTGCATTGTTCTCCCTTATGAACTGTTACAGAATTTTAATTAAGCTCTGTTTTATTCATCCCTTACTCTTAATAAAGCCCTTTATTTCACAACTCAGTTGAGAACAGTTAAATATTTCATCTGAAGCACAAACCCCTATTCACCATGCAGAAGCATTGTGCAGATAAAGGAGTTGGTGTACGTGAAAAAAACCCAGAGACTCAGCTGAGTGTCGAGATCTGGGCTGGAGGGAGAAAAACTGGGGCTCTAATTTCATCTCTGCTGGGGAGACTGGAAAACACTTGGCTTTCTTTTCCCAGAGCAAAAACGAAGATGATGAAATTGTTTTACTTCATTGAGACTTGACAGGAAGTCTGAGGGAGACAACATCCTCAAAGCACAAAAAGTACTTGGAAGAAAGTCGTCATATTACTTATGGGGTCAAGAATATATTCTGATGAATGGAAACCCAGAAGTAAAATGTGCTAGCACGAATGCAATGGCTAGCACAGGGCGTGCACCGGGCTGTGTCCCCCGGGCACTGCTGCTCTGGAAGCCCTTTGTTTTACCACTGAGTATGGTCACGTGGGATTCCACAGCCAGTGCTTTCCTGGTTTCATTGACTGCTCGATTAATTCATTAGTTCGCTACTTATGTCCCAAGTGTTTTACTAGTCATTCAGCACTAGAGATACCAAAAGTAGATTAAGCATGGCTGACTTATTTGTTGACTTATTTCATTAAGTCAACAAATATTTATAGAGTACCTAGCGTGTGCCAAGCAGTGGAGATAGAAAGATAGGTTAGCATGGTCACTGCCCTCTGGCCCCTCACTACTCAAACTGGACTTCAGACCAGTGGCATCAGCATCCCCAAGGAGTTTGTTAGAAATACAGAATGTGAGGTACTGCCTCAGATGTACTGAATCAGGATTTGTGTATTGATGAGATCCTCAGATAATTTGTACACACATAAACGTATGAGAAGTACAGCATGAGGAAGGCAGATGACATAGTGCAGTTTAGTTGGAAAAGAAAGAACTGGTAGTCTAGAAACCTAGGTTGTCAGCTTTCTGCTCTGATGCTTGCTGTGGGACTGTAGCAAGTCACTCATCAATGTTAGGATTGAATGCATTATCCTCAAAATGAAGTTAGGAATATCTGCCCTTCCTCCCTCAGGTGCCACTGTGAAGAACATATGAAGAAATATTTGCAAAGTGTTAGCGCCGCCCAAAGCAAGGTATTGCTGTTGTATCATTGAAGGCGTGGAGATGTTTCTGTACATCGTGCCTGGTGGCATTGCCCAGGAGCTGGAATTTGGTTCTGACTTAACAATTTCTTGGATTATGAATCTGTGTTAAGTTGTTCTTACCTCAAGGACTCTGAGATGTGAATAACAGGTTTGTTAAGATGCCAGCATTCAGCGAGGTTCTACTGCTTTTTAGCTGTAGGTATACGTAAATGGTTGCGGGAGACATTTTCTATATTTGATATATTTCAATATAAAACTTATTGAGAGCTTTACTACTGGGAAAAACCATTGGGTATGACAGGTTTGGTTTCCCCTCACGAGTATGTATTTTAGGAGGATGATGTAATACACAGAATAATTACAATTCATGGTACAATAACATAGGTTCAGACAATGGTGAAGACATGGGTATATTTGTAAAACACAAGAGTTTTGTAAAACAAAGCCACAAAAGGTTACTTAGCAACTACATTTTATTACCTGCCCCTTTAGCAAAATCTCAGGCAGTTGGATCCCGAAATATCCACAGGTGTTGGAGAAAACTGTTAGTAAATGACTAGAGAGTGATGACCCAGCTCCAGGAGAAATGAACCCATTGTCCTACTAGCCATCAAAGTCAAGAATTCAGACACATATCACTTAGGAAGAGGCCATTTGTTTCTCCTAGGGTTTATAAAGTTTCTCCAGGAAAGTGCTACCATACTGCCTGTCTACATGCAGAACCAACAGAAAGATGAAACTAGATTAGGATTTGGATGTGAAAAACCATGTGGACGTTAAGCTGACGAGCACCCTTTGCACTCTTGTTTCATAGCTCTCTCTCATCTGAGCAAGTCTTGCTCCTCTGAGTTGTTATTCAGACTCCAGGACACAGCGTCCGAGTACCAATGGGGTAGTCCGAGTACTCTGGAGTAGCAACGATTTGGTGACGATGGAGAGTGGGAAATCAGTCTGGAAAAATTAAGTTTTATTACTGAACATTTATGTAGTGGGGTATCAGCTACAGTGAATTCCCCCATCAAAGGTTAAGCTGACCCCTATCAGTTTTACATCCCTTGCCTTCCTATTGCATGGTGTTTCATTTTGAAAAGTGCAGGAGTTGGCTGCTTAGTGAGCCAGCTTCCCTGAGATTCCTATGCTCCCCAGCCCTAGAACATTCCATAGCTGTGTGAAAATGAGTGACTGCCAGAGAGGCCCCCAGCAGCCTCAGAAATGAGAATTAAATGTTAGGCTCTCCAAGATCATCACTGTGTTTTTCTGAATGGGAAACCAGTGAAAGAACTGCTCTAGTTAGCATGTGGTGCGGGCACATCGGTAACTACTGAAGGTTATCTTTGCCAAGTATTTCCCAGGTCTGCTCCCTGCTCTTCCTTCTCCCACCAGTCTTCCATTCCAATTCTGTTGTTCCCTTTTGGGGGCACTTCCTTCCCTTGCGCCCCCTCTAGCCTGGAACCTCCCTGGTCATATTCCAGGACTTTCATCAGGCTACCATTTTTCTTTAGTGACAGCAAATATTCTTTCTTGATTGTAATTTTGTTTCACTACACAAATAGGTACTGAGCACCTACTATGTGTCAGGCAGAAGATAGGAAACTTTCTCTCCCTGAGATTCCTTGTGGGTGAGGGAAGTGGGTGCCAACCAAACAAATACATGAAATAGGTTCACTTCCGTCAGCAACAGGAGAGAGAAAACCTGAAGACAGGGCCAAGGACTGCCAGCTACTATCTAGATGGAGTAGGTTGAGTAAGCACGCATTGAGGTGGTAGGAAATGAGCTAAGACCTAGTAGATGGAAGGGGCCACTGTGAGTTTGGGAGAGGACCGTCCCAGATGGAGGAACAGCACATGCAAAACCATTGGTGGGTCCAGATTTTTAATGCCGGAGTCTAAGGGCTGAGTAGATAGGAAGGTGGGGGCGGGGTGCGGGGGGGTGTGGTTCAGGACTTATCCAGAAGCTGCATTTGCAGAACAAGCACATTCTTTGTGAGTTGTGTGCTTTTATTGTGAGTGGAGTGGGAAGGTTTTAGAGACTTTTATGGAGGGGGGGAGAGCTTCCCTTGCCAATGGCTTCCGCTTATAAGGACTGTGGCTCAGATATAATACAGGGTGCAGTATGGGCAATTCCGAGTGTCCTAGCTATAAGTCCTCTCTTTTCTGTCCTGCTCCCCCCAAAAAGTCCCCATACAAAACCAAAACCAAAACAAACAAACAAAAAGACATACCAGAACACACAAACGATATAGGTATATGTATAGGTATTACTTTCAAATCTTCCTTAATTTTTACATAAAATAATGAGAATTGTTAATTATACATTATTCCCAGAATCCTTCACAAACTAGTAGATAGCCTGACTGTCCTCTAGAGCACAGGTGGCAGACACAAGGCCCTGCGGGCCCAATCTGTCCCTCCATCTTGTTTTGTCCGGCCCAGCACCTTGTTTCTACTCGGTGGCAGCACCAAGACCCTTGCCTCTAGTTAAGGAGTAGTTATATTTACACAGTCCTAAAATTACATTCGGCTCTTTGAAGGCAACCTCGAGGCTGATATGGCCCCTGGTGAAAATGAGCTTGACACCCCTGCTCCAGAGCCTTCTTTTTCTTCTTGCCACCATTAAAATCTCTTCTCAGGTAGCTATGACAGTGAAATTGGAACAGTTCTGATGACTTTGTTGACTCTCAAGTGTCTGTGGGACATAGCGACTTAGAATGCTTATTCTCCAGGTGTGTGCATTTGGCAATGGGTTCACGAGCAGGTCGTGCTTGGATGTGGGTGAGTTCACGCATGGGTCAGGACTGAGACCAACAGAACTTCTGAAACATCTCCAACCGCAGGGGGTTGCCTCTGGTCCTATTTTAGAACACTGCTCCCTCTCCTGACTAGTTGGTGGCTTTTAGGCCCTTGGAATTGAACATTGTGATACTCTATAAATGCTTAAGACTCAAACAGTAATGAAAAACAATGTGTACATACCATCCTTTTTGTTTTCCTAGAAGGGCCTCTCCTCTGAGAATTTCTCCTTTATGTGACATAAAAAGGTTCTTCTGAGTAACACAAAAAATGTAACAATTATAACAATAGCCAACACACATAGTGTCTTTTGTATGCCAACCCCCTGAGCTCTGAGTGCTTATATTGACTCATTTAATTAACCCTTGCAACAATCTGGTTGTAGTAGGTGTGATACTATTGTTTGGCCCCATTCTATAAAGGAAAAGAAGGAGGCACCATGCTCAGTTCACACACTCGTAAATGGGTGGATATTTGGGAATTCTGAAATATATAATAATACTTCAGTAAGAGCTTCAATCACAGAGTCACATCCCACAGGACATGGTTCATTAATCTCTAAGTTCATTTCTGCAGGAATTGCCAACTGCTTCCAGTGTTGGGAAGGAGGATGCCTCACCGATAAAATCTATTCTTGTTAGAGAGTACTGTAATGCCACAGAGAGATATTTAACCTTTAATTATTAAACAGTGAAATAGAATTTCAGATGAATCCCTCAGATGTCATTTACATGGTACTGTTTTACATTGCTTCATGGGCAGATGTCAGGAAAGATGGCAGTATGAGAATTTTATGGGATTAAGAGCAAGCTTGAGAACTTGGCCCCAGAGTGGAAGGCCCCTCTGGTTTCACCGCAGCAGGGAGCTGCTCACATCTTTGGGACGGAGATGATGGAATCTTCATTGAAACCTTAAAGATTGGAGGTAGAAAGCCTTTCAGAGGAAATACTGGGCTTCTGTGGTAAAACTGCAAGCTAACGCTAATAGCTGGCTCTTTCTCCTCTTTTCTCTTTTTCTCTTATTTGCCTTTTCCTTCAGAACATGACCAGAAATTCATTTTCTAGAGTTCACCTAGAGTGCGTAATGGCTCCTCTCCCAACTTCTTAAAGATTTTTAGCTTTTTCAAATCTAACTCAGAAACATTCGGGGTGATTTTTCTAATTCAGATACTATACCTTCTCTCTTGCTCTCAAAAGAAAAAAAAAACTGTTACAAAGCAACATTTGCTCACAAATAGAATAAAAGCAACTACCCATCTGTCATCGTTGGTCTTTTAAAACGGTAAGTTGTCTTTCTAATTTCTCTTTAACTTTTGACATACAACTCCAAATACTTTTCACAGGCAGGTAATATGGTTATTTCAAATAGTGTCTAAAACCTCTGTAAAGAGACTTGATTAAATTGGAAGCACAGATGACTGATGCTCTGAAAATAATTGCTGCCTTACTGATTCGACATGTGAGCCCTGCCATTTATTACACTCTTAAGTGAACTAATCTAAATTAAAATCTTCTAGGATCAATAGCTCATTTTTTTAAACCACAGAGCATTCTCAATGCAGTGCCAGACCAGATAAGTCATATTTTCAGAGCTTGAAAGTCTACAGAAGCCCAAACTAATATAGATTTGGAATCAGAGTTTCCAGCAGCTCCCTTTTATTTATTCTTTGCATAAATATATGTAAAACGATCAGCCATCCCAACTGTAAATGTCTGTAAATACAATCTTGTTCCTTCTCTCTGCGTGCTTCCTCATTTTCTTTTGACGAGTGGAACCACTCCTTCACCTGGTCTTTATGACCTACCAGCAATTTGAGTCATTTCTCTTTCCATTGCCCTCGGGGAATGGTAAAATTCTGGTGAATTTATAGAAAGGAAATATTGTAAACAATTCAGTTAAAGCTGAAACTCAAAGACGTGGTATTGGAAATCAGGCAAATGCCTCCGAACCTCTGAGACAGGCCTAAGGTCTGCACGGAGTCAGCTGGCAGAAATCAAATACGGCAGTCCCCTTGTTCTTGACTTCCATGCCGAGGACTACAGAGACTCCAGTTTGAAAAGGACAGATGTAAGTTTTGATTCCCTGTACTAGTTAGAGTGTTCTGAAGGGGTTCCAGGCAGCTCTAGGTATAGTCTAAGAGAAACCTGGATGTTGTACTGATAAACCATGAGGTTAACCATGGATGGTGTTTTCTAAATGCTAATCTCTGAGTTCCACTGTGTTCACAAAGGAATCCAAAACTCTAACTCTTGCCTCCCATACTCTTAATTCATCTGTGGTGTGTTAGGGGAACATCTGAGACCTATTCTGGGCTAGAATTCTGTGGGAGTCAGTCAGTGTTGCCTCTTCTCCATCTCCACAACTTAGACTGAATTTTTGAATGAGAATGGAGACCCTTGGTCAATGTGGGGGCTCTGGCTGCTGAAGTCTCTCTCATTTGCCACATCCATTTTACTCAAAGAGGAGGCTAAGGGGAGAGTGAGAAGAATGTAACCTCCTAAGAATTATCCTACCATCTCATCCTGACCACCATTCAGCCATTCTTCCTTCCTCTGTGCTGAAGCCCTCTTGGCTCCCCACTCCTGTGTCACATCATGTGGTCTTAAGTGTGGTCATTGAGTGTTAAGTTTCGCTCTGCCTGGCTAACACCAGGAAACACCTTACAATGCTCTCAGGAGGCCTAGAGTGTTGGAACATGGTGGAAACTCTAGTACTGGGAAGGTACAGTACTTATTAATAGGAAATGGAAGGTGTTCTTGTCTAGGGTATGCGCATTTTTACCGAAAAGGAAACCATGGTATTAGAGTGCTCATTTACATTTGAACCTGATTTCTATTGGATGTTTATACACAAGCTAACTGCTTATTTGGTAACTATGGCTTAGAAGGAGTGAGGCCAGTTTTTGTATGGCCTGTAGGCTCACTGTAATTGGTTTATGGTAGAATCTTATGGGGGCAAATGAAATTTAAAAGCTTATTTGCAGCTGCAAAGGTTAGGTCCTGGCATCCTTTACATTTTTGTTTTTTTAATCTTAACCTGAGGGTATTTTTTTTCATTGATTTGAGAGAGAAGCATCAATTGGTTACCTCTCGTGTGCACTCAGACTGGGTATTTAATCCCCAACCTAGGTAGGTGCCCTGACTAGGAATCGAACCTGCGACTTTTCAGTTATGGGATAATACTCCAGTCAACTGAGCCACACTGGCCAGGGACTGGCATCCTTGAGTAATAGTAATATATCTTGAGAGTTTGTGGGGAGTTAGGCAATATTCTAAGCACTGTTCATATATTATCTCATTTATTAATGAGAGTAACCCAATAATTGGATGCTACTACAATTATCAACTTTTTACATATAAGGACACTGATCAAACCTCTTGCCTAAGTTACCTATCTCAACAACAGCAGAACTAGGATTCAAACTGAGGTTTTCAACTCCCGGGCCTCATACCCTTTACCACTGCCTTACAGCTTCTCCTTGTCGGTACTCGTCTCAGCTTCCAACACATGGGCTCACCATCTACAAAGACTGTTCATCTGAGGCCTGACATCCCCTGTGGGTCCCAGGTGAGGTCAGAGTTGAAGCAAACCATTGTAAACATCCTCATACTCTCACTGGCATTAGGTTCTATATCCTACTCAAGTGCTGGGTGTTCCATGGAAGACCTCTGAGCTGCCTGAGTCCTCACTGAAGCCTATTCTCCTTTCCTATGAAGGAGGATCGTGGAGCTGTGCGGTGTCCTTGCTGATGACAACACTTAACTCTGTCTCCAGAATGGAGGAGCTCTGTCTCCATTCCCCACCATGGGGCTGTGCTCTTCTGTATGGAAACCCTTGAGTCAACTGCTCCTCAAATCATACCTGAGTCTCTCAGAGTTTTTGACATTGTACTGGCCATTCCTCTCTACCTTCAGAATATACACCCACAGGAGCGGGACCTATTGGATCTGGTCACCACTGCAGTATTTGCACTGGGTATGTTGCTCAGCATAGAGCAGGCATGCAACAAACATTTGTTGAACGAACTAATGGGAAGTTTCTGTGTCTTCAGTCTTAACTTAGAGTGCGTACTGTAGGCTGGGGCCCATCTCATCCATCCTCACCATTTGTTCCTTGCAACTGGGAAATTAACCGTCCTTCTCTGGGACCAAGTGTTAATAATGACAGTAGACAGAAGGTGCCAGCATAGAAACTTTCCCATGTACTCAAGATGACATAGAGACTAAAAGGTTCATTTTCCTGGCCTTCATGTTTTAAAAATGTCATCGCCCTGATTTTATGCAAGGTGTAAACAGGCAACAGAATCAGACTAATGATGACATTTACATAAACAGGCTATCAATATTAAACTAACACAATGGGACCTTTAAATGGAACATTAATTAGAAACCTGAACTAATTTCATTAGCCATTAATATCTTGGGGATATGATCATATTCTGGAAATATGGAAATAAAAGTTTATGGTATCTTTTTGTGCTAATATGAGAAATTCATAAAAGAAAGCAATATTTGGTTTTTAAAACTGTACTTTATTTAAAGCAATAATATATTTCACTTTGTCCTTTTTTAAAAGATTTTTTTAGGTGTAATTAACCTCCCATAAAAGTCACTTTTTTTGTGTGTACACTTCAAGGATTTTTTAGTACGTTGCCATAGTGTTGCAATATCCTTATGTTCTAATTTCAGAATACAACATGTCATTCTTCAGGTACCTCACATACAAAAGAGTTGCTTATTTCAATGTCTCATTTCATTTCCAGGTCTGATGGAACAAACCACAGAAAGAGCACTGAAGACATTGGGAACTACTGGTGGAGAAACTAAACAAGGAATCTGCTTCTGGCATTGGCTGGTACAACTATGTATTGACTTGCTCTGAGGAACGACCACTTTTTTTAGCTTTCTGTTTGCACTTGAGAAGCAAGTGCTTGGTTAGTTTAAACTTGATAGACTCTTCATAGACGATGATCAAAGCAGAGGCAAAGGTGGGAAAGGAAGTGGATGACCAGAAGGACCAACTGATCCTCATGAACGAATTTCTCTAAAAATTGTGCCTTTTCAGGCTTTGAGATTCAGAGAGAACATTGTCAAGGAGAGCACCTGTTTGAAGTGTTCATTCAACTGAGAGTAAAACCGGGTCCAAGGGGATGCAATTTTTGCCACAGGAAGAAGAAATTGTGCCACCCCTTTGTGATCAGAATACTGTATTAGTCAGAAGAGGTTAGATGATGCTGCAAAAACAAATAAGCCATGTATCTCAGATGCTTACAGCAACACAGATTTGTTTCCCCTGTCCAGAGCAGGTCAATAGGGAGGCTTTGCTCATTCATTGCTTTTGCTTAGGTTGACGTAGACTCAATTTCTAGCCACAGCAGGGCAAAGTCAGTACTGGGGGACCTCACATTGGCATTTAAATACCTCAACCAAAAAGTAGTTAATGTGACTTTCACCTTCGACCCTTTGGGCAGAATTAGAAACATGACCATATCCGATTGGAAGGGGGCAGAGAAGTCCTCTCGTGTCTAGAAAGAGAGGAGATATAAAAATCAGTGGGTGGCAGTATTTACTGCCACGTATATAGCACTATTTAATGAATTGAGGGGGAAGAAAGTCAAGATAGGAAAACTCTAGCATCAGAATTCTTTTCAGTGAGAGAACACTCCCCATTTGGGAAAATATCTTGATAAACAACTTAGGGTGCAGGTTGAGAGCCAACTAACGAGGCAACTGAAGATTATTCCTGAATTACTCTGCGTGTGCTAAGTATAAAAATTTGCTATGATTCCAAGAGGAAGAAGAGAGAAAAAATTTTAAAAAGAATGAAGAAATAGAAGCCAGCAAGGCGGGAAGACAGAGACAGGGAGCAGAAGACCAGGGAAAAGCTTAAGCCTATTCGTAAGAAGACGGAAGAACCCTTTCAGAACACTGATGGCTATGGTTCTAGCTCAGATTTTTCACAATGTGGCAATTCGGCTTCCTCCTTCATCGTTGCCCTCCACCTTGAGTAAGTCAGCTACCTCTATCAACACACTGTGTGCATAGATTTCTTCTGTGGAAAGCCAAAGGAGAGTTTCTGTACTGATTTAGAACGTTGCTCCACAGAAGCAGAGCAGGGAGGCAGACCCCCTGCCGCTCCTTGTACCCTCTCTGTTCCCCTAGAAAGTTGCCAAAATACTGGGAAGACTTTGAATTTCCATTGATTGTGGAATCTGGCATTAAAGTAAAATATCTCTAGGAGCCATGAGATTTCCAGTCACTTATATTAGCATATACCCAAAACTGTTATCAGGATAAAATATGCAGGTGTTTAAGAAAGCTCTTTGTTGCATTTATTGAGATTCTTGAGTCTAGTGCTCAAAAAGGAAAAGGTAACTTGGTTTCCTGGGCTTTAGTTCTTTTCTTTTTAATTTTCCCATTCTCTTACACTTGTCATCATTCCTTCTCATTTTACACGAAGACACCAGCCCAGATTTGCACAATTCTAAGGTAGTCGGTGGAGGAGCCAGGGGTTCTGGCCACCAATTTTTAATCCTACCTCTGGAGCCTTAGATAACCTATGTATTGTAGGAGCTTCTTTGCAGCTCAAGGATAGAATTTGCCAAATGTTCCTGTGAACAGAGAAATGTGTGGGTAACTGCGGTTCTCAAGGGGGTGGCACCATGGAGAGTAAGGGGCCTTTATCAGCAACGGTACTTAAGGCTTGGAAAATAAAAGTGGGTAGGATGCTTGGAAATGCAAGGCTTCCTGCTCCAGATTTTGACAGGTGGACGTGCCCTCTTCTAATTTCAGCTGCTATTGTAAGGATGATAAAACAGAAAAATAAATATTTGTGCAATGACTGGGAAAAGCCAATTAGTTTTGCACCAATGAGAAATAATGCAGAACTCTGCCTGTCTTATAATAAATTGGCTTTCTCTGCATATATTCCAAAATGCACATTTACACTGTCCAAAATGTAGTTATAAATTTAAAGAGCAGTAGAATAAAGCATATTCTGCAAGTTTTAGCAAAAGAAACAAGCCATAAGTTTCTGTATTTGAGAAAAAAAAGATAGGATCCAGACGTGTAAAAATTTAACTACTAAATGTCAGAGTTAATGAAGCACCAATAATGAAGCTATTTTCTTTCCTGGGCTCTTGCTGGGAGACTCCCAGTCCCCTGCCCACTGGACCAAGAAGCTTTGATGGTTGTGCCCACTATTCTGTACAACTCCCCCACCAGGCACTGCGGACGGTTCCGTGCCCCACCTCATGTCTCGTTTGCCAGCCATTGAACAGGCTAAAGTTCCCAGA
>PVIA01014633.1:0-26192 GCA_004024845.1 Tonatia bakeri
TTCCTCAGCTCCAGGCATCTCGTGGAGTTGTACTCCAAAGGGCCCTCGTAAAATTCAAAGTACCTGGGAACCAACAGGGACATGGGTTACTATGCAGAGAAGGCGGCCTTACTTTCAGGAACCTTACATTTGGGCACCCTTGTTATGGGGGAGTCTGTTCTGGTCAAATAAATAGAGCAAACCAGCCCCACCCACCGGATGACCTGGTGGGAGGCTCCAGGGCCGCAGGGGCCTCCAGCTTGATCACTGGGTGGGTGGTGACTCACAGCACTCCCACATCCCGGGAGTGCAAGCCTTTGTAGGAGCATGACCCCATTTCAGCGAATCATGACATTCAGAAGCATCTTTGGTTCCGAGTTGCTAAGGGTAAGGAAAGAAACAGGATGCTCTGTGCCCATTCTGGCTCTGGCTCTTCCTGTGGTCAGTCACTGCAGGAGGCAGCTCGGGCCTCAGGAGGCGAGGCTGCCACCTTCAGCCAGTCCCACCCGCCCCTGCCCCTTTGTCCTCCTCCTGGGAAAGTTACTCACTGACAGCCACAAGCATGGCTGAGCCCTACAGCTCTTCCTGCTGTACCAGCATTTCCATTTCCGTCAGCTTGTTTGATCCTCATGCTCACGCTGTAACTAGCTGAGACTGACACTTCTCTCTCCCCATTTGACAGCTGGGAAAACTGAGGCTAAACAGCTGGAGCTCTGGTCCTACTGTCATCGTAAGGCACAGCCAGGTTTGGTCTAGATCCCACTGCAGAGGAGCTCAGTCCCCTTCCAATACCAGCTAGTTTCAGGCACATCTGAGCCACCTCAGGGCCCTTGCAGTAGCTTCATGCAAAATAACAAATCCACTTTCCACCAGTGCTTGCCAAGCCCGTACCACAGGCCAAGTGCTGGGCCCAGCATTCAACAAGGAGGCACCCATACTCGACCTTTATAACTAGCCTACAAGGAAAGAGAGTGTCATAAGCATCAGAAGTTCACTCACTTGTTCAGAGTCGGGTACGTGGCAGGTGGCAGCGCAGCAACATGGACCTGCATGTTGACTCAAGACTGCTTGTCTCAATACGCTCATCTACAAGGACAGCTGGTGTCCCCTGGGGAGGGCCCTCTGGCCTCCCACAGCCACCAGGCGAGGAAACCTTTCAGGCCTTCCCTTCTCACACCCAGGAAGGAGGAACATCACCCAACTGGGGGTCGGGGGGCAGGGAAGAGTTGAGGGTGAAGGATCCCTCAAAGATAAAACACAGCAATCCCTTTGGCTGGGCTCGGCCATGGTGGCGCCTCCCAGGGCAGAGGCCAGGCGTACCGTCTCCTGTGGTCTCCGTCTGGAGGTTGTTCAGCAGAGGCCAGGCAGAGTGAGCTGGGAGACTGGACCCTGTGACAGCCCCAACACCACAGAATCATGGAGCTGCCGCCACAGGGTGAAGCCACGTTAAGTGTGGGGTCAGTGACCTCACAGTAGGTAGCTCTGGGGAATCAGGCGTGGGAGAGGCGCCCCAGGGCTGCTCCTGCCCCCTGCAATCCACGAGCAAGGATTTAAAATGAAGTCATTTCTCGGGCGATTCCCAGAAATCTCCCCACCGTGGGCCGGCAGTTACTGCATGTGTTCTCACACGGGTGACAGGCCTGTGCAAACTTGGACACGGGCTGCCTCGGACACACTAAATCGCTTCACCACTAAATTGGCTTCTTTTAAAAATACATGTATGCTAAACAACTTAATTTCATATTGAATACTTTTTAAAATGTTCTGTTTATAAATATTTATTTTTTAATTTAATAAAATTTAATAGTTCATTTTAAAGTATAACTATGGATTTAAATAATTAAAAATATTTTTAAATAGTAGAGCAAAATATTTGTGTTTTAAATAATTTAAATATAATTTCACCGTTAATACTTTAAAAATATATTATAGATGTGTTCTTATATAATTGTAATATAACTTAATAGTTTATTTTAAAGTAATTTTAAAGTAATTTAAAATACTACATTAAAATATTAAAACATTTTATACAACAAACTGGCTCCTTGTTTCCTCAATAAGTCGGCCCCTTGTTGTCATGTCACAAAAGAACTGCAGCAGAGCTCATAAGAATTTAGCATTTTCTCTATGTTTCCTTTGTGGTTTCGAACTCCTTCCTCTGTTGTTCCTCCCCAGCAAACTCATATTGACCCTTCAGTACCCAATTCAAATGTTCTCACTTATGGGAAGTGGTCTTGACCCTCGCCTCCAGGGTCCCTCTGTTCATTGTCTTTTAATTAGAGCAAATAACATTGTATTAAAATAGTCTGTCTATATACCCACTTCCGCCTCCAAAAAGCTTGGGAACTTTGTCTTCGTTACATCTGCACCTTCTGTACAGCAGAGGCAGGACAGCTAAGAGCTACATTTCCCAGACTCCTGTTCGGCAAGGGTCCAGATGAAGTTTAGGTTCAACCAATCAGAAGCACTCGCATGAGCCCGTTACTGGAGAAGAATGACGAGACTCGGAGCATTGTGTTGCTGGTGCAGAATGTGGCGGAGGTGGCATGGCTCTTGGAAACTGTAGTGGTGGCAGCACCTTCATGATTATATCGGAGGCAGTGCCTTTCATGGCGGCCTCATTGCACAATGTCACTTGGCGGGGCATTTCTGGAAGCTCTGCCTGGCGTCTTTCTTCAGGCTGTACCCTTGACAAATCCCAGTCTGCCTGAATTAGTTCAAATGGATTCTGTTGTCTGCAACTAGGAACAAGAGGTCAGCCTGAGGCCACAAAAAGAGTCCATGACCTTGGCTCTGACTCACGTCGTTTTCCAGTCGCACAGCAGCAAGTGAGGTCTAGTGTCCTATCACAGAGATCATCATTTGCAACCAGAGCCAGTGGCACCAAGCCCTTTGGAATCCCCTGGGTCATCTGAAGCCATCATCTCAGGCTGCTACCAGAAAAGCTGCGGATTCAGATGATGAAAGGGATCATTAGGGGAGACCTATCCCAGAGTGCTCGGGAGTTGGGAGACGTGCGGACACAGCTCGGATATGCCTCCAAACCAGCTCCGTGACTTTGGGTAAATCACACACCCTCTCTGGGCCTCTGCTCTCTCCTCCTTGAAACAATTCGTTTGAACGAGGTGACAGTGACAGGCCCACTCAACACTAAAATTCGATGTCAAGGTTCCATTCAGCATTTCCCACTCACTAGCAGAGGCAGATCGATGCTATGAAGTGATGGTCCACCAACGGAGGAAGGTAAAACCAACCAGCACTGCCCTTCAATCGGCAAGCCCGGTGCTGCTCCACAAGCATCTCCGCCTTCCCTCCGCCGCCTCCACTCAGTTTCCCTTTCTCCCGAGTCTCCGACATCACTCATATAAAGAACCAGGCAGTACAATGGTCCCGGACGGCCTTGTGCCACATGTTAGTGACGGTCAGGGGAGAGGCTTCCGGACCAGGGTTCACATCCCTTCTCTGCCCCTTGTTGACCACCGTAGGACCCGCACTTTTCTGAGCCTGTTTCCTCATCTGTAAAATCAGCATTACAAATGCAGCACCTGTGTAACAGGGTTGAGATAAGATCTTGATGACAATTTTAGGGAAAACAGTAGCACAGTGCCAGGAAGGAGAACAGGAAGTACCCAAGAAACATTCATTTCCCCTCCCAGCTTTTCCTGCTGTTAAAGGGCGAGAGCTGAGAGTGGGTGCCTGGGGAGGCAGACGCTTGCTTACAGTCCGCCGGCTGGCTGGTGGCAGAGCTGCGTCAGGGATGAATAACTCAGGAACTGGCTCCACCGTCTGGATCCTCCTTCTGCTGTTATTAGTAAACCTCTCTCCTGCCACCCTGCGAATAAAGCCCATGCTGAGCTCTGCCTGGACGTGGGGATGTCTTTGAGCACTTATCTCCGCTGCAGATTCCATAGATTAACTGTGCTTCTGATGCTTTGACGTCTGGGGACATGCTGACTCTGGAGAGACTGCCCACCCCAGGACCAGCGCAGAGGTTTCTGGGTATATAGTAAAGGCCCAACTCCCTCAAGGGCCTGTGAACGCACCTTTCGTATGCAAACCAACCCATACAGAGCTCACACCCAACCTCACGACTTCTCTGACACACTCGGGGCTACTCTCCCAGGTGCCCAGAAAACACTCCAGGTGGTGCCTACTTCAAAGTCATCAAAACTGCTCCACGGCTGGGTGTAAAGCCTCAGATTTCCCCATCTGGAAAGCGGAACTGATAGCCCTTGCTTCCTTCTTCACTCTACCTGGGCTTTGCTGGGGGAGGGGCAGGTTTGTACGGCTCCCTCAGCCTCTAAGGATGACTGACTTAAGGAAATCAATTGCTAGTCAGCTCTACAATCGGCTTCTGACAGGACGCCCCAGGACTGCACTCTGGGGGTGGGGCGTAGAATCCCTGTTTGGTCTAGATGGAGACCGTCAGGCAGACATCAAAAATGAGGCTTCGTTTTTTGGGTAATGACGTAGGAAGAGGCCCACATGATAATATTAAGTGGAAAATGCAAGTTACAAAACAGTGCATGGGAAAAGGGAGGGACCGTAACAGAATATCAATGGTGGCTTTCTCCGAGTGAACTTAAAAATCATGAGTGACTTTAAAAATACTTTTCTGGAGTGGGGTTACGACTCTTTTATTACTGGGAATCACTAGTAATAAAAATGCCCCTTCAAGTCCTAGATCTCCCTCAAGGTGGCTCTAGCCTCCTCTTAACCTGCTAGAAGTTTGCGAGAAGCAGGTTCTCCAAACGTCTTAACTCCATCAGCCTCTCAAGGTGAGTTAGTCACTGTCTCTTCTTTCAATTCTGGAAAAACGATCTCTGTGCAGCTCGAAGGGGAGGGCACCCTGGCATCACACTTGGGCACCTCGCTGGTATAAATAGTCCCAGCCGGTGAGATCGGGAGCCCAGCTCATCTCGGATGCCACTGGGCTTCCGGCAGCCAAGTCTGAGGCTGGTGCCAGGCTGCATCCGTCCTGCCCCCGTCTCTGTGCCCTCAGCACTGCGGTGGGCAAGGCTAGACGGCCGCCGCTGCCTGAGCAGTGGGCGATGGCCTCCACTAAGTGAGCAGACAGATGCAGATGGCCAAAGGCAGAGAGAGGTGGCCTTGGTGACCCCAAACGTGATTTCCCTCCTCCCACCCAGATGCAGGCTCCAGCTTCACAGGCTACGTACGGAGGCCTCATTTCAGCAGACCCAGGGTCTGGTGGACAGACAGTCTGGCTCTGTCATTCTGCCACCCTTTCTCCACAAGCCTGCCCCATGCAGGGCTTCCCTGTTGGCCTGATACTCGCTCCAGAGCTTCTTCAGGACTATGGGGTCTTCCTTAGGGGCCACAGTACATTAAGCCCCAGCAACTACTGCCTGGTATAGGACGAGTCCCCTGTATCCAACTTCCTACCTAGCACTCCCCTCCCTCCCCAGACACTGACAGCGTTCATGGAAACAAAGGCCCAGGGAGGTCGCTGTGTCAGGCAAGAGCACACCACCTGGGGTTAGGCCTCCACCAGTCCCAGGAGCAGGCCTGGGCTCTGCAATCTAAACCCCTGGGTTCCTGACAAGCCTGGCACAGCCTCCAAGAACCACAGAGTAGTTTATTTATCCCGCACTGGGTAGGGGACCCATTTGAGTATGGCAACCCTGTATTAGTCAGCAAAAACCACCTTTTTCTCCAGGTGAATTAAGCCGCGTGCCAGGCACATGGGTCGTCAAGTGGGAGTGGGCTGGATTTCGGCCCCACTTGACCCCTTGGCTGGGTGCCTGTGCACAAGGCCCACCCTGCACAACCGTGTGTGGCAAACTGACTCTAGACTCTCATTTTGTCTCATTTAATCCTCCCAGTTGCCCTATGAGGCAGGCCTGATTCCCCCATTCTATACCCAAGACTCAGACTGCAAGAGGGAAGGTCACTTGCCCACGGTCATTTGGCCAGTAAATGGTGGCACTAGAGAGGGAACCTCGGGCTTCCGAGAGCCCAGAACCCAAGTTTTGACTCTGACAAGCCCCAGCCGGGTCACTGGGGTTCCCTCAGTGAGCAGGCCCCCCTCTCCCAAACCCCACAGCCCCCATCAGGGAGCTCAGTGCTATTTCTAGAGCCAGAACAGCTGCTGCCGTCTGGAGACAGCACACTACCCATCAGAGCAAATGCGCAGAAATCCGAGTCTGAAAATTGCAGCCTGACAACACAGGGAACTGGAGTGTCTTCGCCAAAAAGGTACAAAGAGAGGCAAGCAGGGCTCGGTGCTGACAACTGCAGGTCACAGCTGCCAGGAGGAGACCTGATAGCGGACAGACGTGGCTTGGACCCTGGCCTGGACCATGGCCCCTGGTGAGCCACAGTTGCCTCATCTGTCCACAGGAGTCCCCTGAGCTGTTTCTAGATATCAGAACTGGAAGCTAAAGAGCCTGGTGTTCTGAGCGCACCCGTTGATGGTCTTGTGACTAATCTGCTCCCTGGCGTGGGCCTGGCAAAGTGCCATCTCTGGCATGGGGAGGGGGCTGGGGGGTCAGGGGCAAAGCCTAATGTGACATTTCTCCTCCCCCTAACCTGCAGTTCTGCAGGGCGCCAGGTCACATGCTTCGCACAGTCCTGCAAGAACACAAATCCAGTGGCCTTCCTCTGGGGGGCCCACCCAGGGAGCCCCGCAAAGCTCCCCGTGTAAAATTCGGCTCACCAGCAGGGAGCCTCCAGGTGGCTAAACTGCTCGGGTCTACCTTCCCTGTGCACATCGCCCTGCTGCTCCTGGGGGTCTTCACCACCGTCCCCCAGGTGCCCAAGCCGAGAGTTGCCTCCTAGTGGCCTCTTCCTAGTTCGTGTCCCGCCCAGTCTGACCACTTCGACTGCCTTAGCAGGCCTGCTCTCCCTCCAGTGCCAGGGCTGTCATCGGGTCTTCTTCCCCCCTGGATTAGTCTCTCGGTCTGGACACTCTTCCTTGAGGTGTGTCTTCTGGGCTACTACAGACCAGAGGTCAGCCTCCTTTGGCAGCCTTCCCTGCCCTCCACCACGGCCACTGACGAAGGGGGTGCAGGCTACGATGCACAGCTATGTGGAATGGCAAACTGGGAGGGCCTCGGGCACCCTACCTTCTGAGTACCCCCTAAACTGGGTCTCAGGTGGATGCTTGGTCCTCCCAGCCTGACCCAGGCCCTTTTTCTTTCCATTCTCCACTCCTTTCCATTCTCAATCCTTTCTGGGGCCTCCTGACTTTGCTAAGTGACTGGTATCAGATTCTTACTGATGGCCTAGGAGGCCGGAAGCATGGGAGCCGTGCAGAAGGAGGGGGTGGGGGTGGGTGGTGATGGCCGCTGAAGGGAGTAATGGACAGACGGTGCAGGGAGCTGACATGGGGTGAGGAAGGGGTGCAGCTCCGACAGGCACCCATGATCCTTGATCTGGAAACATGGTCCCCAGGAGGGAGCATCTCCTACCCAGCTGTGAGTATGGGGCAAAGCTGGGGCCAGACTCTACCTGGGATGTCCACTCAGCAGACCCCACCAGTGGCTGAGAAAAAGATGCGGAAACTGAGGCACAGAAAGGTTCATGGAAGTGGTTACTTGCCCAGGAGACTCAATTCAGACCCAGCAAAGGGGCACCACACTCAGGGGCTCAGGGAGCTCATGGGAAGATAGCACCTGAGCAGCCTCAGGGTGCCGCCAACCCTGCCCTCACCGGCAGCCTCCCCTGGGTCTTAGCCCGGGAGGCGCCCGTCTGGTGCTCAGGAAGAAAGGGGGAGGCCGTGCCATCTTCGTTTGGTTTTCCCAGCACCCAGCCCAGAACTCTGCCAAACCCAATCCTCTAAATTCTCCCCAGCTGGCTGGAGTCCAAGAGCTCTGACCCTTTATTTACGAGTTTATTTTTGTCCTTTTCTGCAGATGTGAAAATTGACCAGAAAGGCTTATGCTGAGCCAGCCTGCACCCACAACGCAGGCATGCAGGCCCACGGCTGCCTGGCACCCACACCTCTCATCATATCTAGAAGTCCTCTGTGGGAAGTTCTCTCCCTTGGGGTAACCCCGCCACCGCGGGCTCCTCTTTGAAAGGCAGCATTCCCAGGAGCAGGTGGAAGGAGGTGTTTTTTAGGGACACTAATCAGGAAATACTAAGCACAGGGACCGGGGAAGGGGTGACACGGAAGACGAAAAGTGGGGAAGAAGAGAGGGGAGGTGAGAGACCCTACAGATCCTCTTGCCTGTGGCGCTAATGACAGCAGCCAGTTATAGGAAGGGGGCATGCGCATAACCACCTGCTGGAGTCAGCACGGCCATTGCACTCCCGTCCTACAGCCAGGGGCCGAGGGCGGGACCAGGCAGCGTGAGAGGACTTGGGGAGGAGCGCTGAGGGGACCCACCCCAGCCCTGGGGGACCTGTCCACAGCCCAGAAGGAAGAGTCCCTCCGTCCAGCGTGGCCCATTAGCGCTGGGCCCCCGGAGTCACCCTGGATGGAGTGTGTTCAGCGCCCCCACCTGCCACCTGGAAGGGGCAGCACAGCTTCCTCATCTGTAAATGGGGCCCATCACAGTAGCCAAACCAAAGGTTTGAGGACGAGGCACAAACACAGCGAGAGCCTGGCACACAGCCCCCAGTAGCGATGCCTGCGGAGGTCCGAGCCAAGCCCCACCCCTCCACGGAAGCGCCTCTGATTTCCACACGGAGCTCTGGAGCGCTCGCCATCTGGCCCACACAATTTATTACCTAATTATACGCTGTCTTGAAACAATTAGGGAACAATTCAATACAGTGTAATAAAGTGCTGAACTGAATTACATCAGGTTCCTTCCTGCTCTGAAACGCGACAGTTCCAAGCCCCACACTGTGCAGTGCACGCTAGACACACGCATGGGCTCACCCCGGAGAGCAGGGCTCTGGCCCAGGCCTCAGACACTCAGCCGGGGGCTTGCTCTGTTCTCCCCTCGCTGGTGCCACCCTCCCCCTAGGAAGCCCCTGCACCCCAACGCGAATCCCAGCCGCACTCGGAGAGTGCTGTCGCGGGAGCAGGCAGCTTAGGTGGGCGGCAGCCTGGCCATCTCTGCTCCAGAACTCAGAGAGAAGTAACCCCTGAGTCACCTTTGCACACCACCTCCCGCTGTCCTGTCCCAGACCAGGAGGACCAAGGTGGTGTAGAGTCTGGGAGAAGGGGCCAGCCAGGGCAGCCAGCCAGGCCGCCTGTGGGCTGTGTCTGAAGTTAGAGGGTCCACAAGATCCTACTTGCACAGGGGTCCACCTTAGACCTCCAGGCCAGGAGGAGGCTTCATGTGCACTGGCCAAAGAGTTCTCTGTGTGCCTAATGATAGAAATAGCCCTCTGTGCAGACACATCTCCCAGAACATAGAGTTAATAAGGCTATCAGGGAAGGCTTCAGGGAGGTGGTGGGGAGGGAGTAGATAATGGCGGGAGGACAAGGGCTTGGATGTGGAGCAGGGCACAGCTGGCAGAAGCTGAGTAAAGGAAGCCCTTCATGCTGCGGCTGTGGGCCAGGCTGAGATCAGGGCCTGGGTGCTCCCGCCTTAGCTGCCCTCACCTCATGACCCAGGACCCTTTCCCTGGGATGTCCTGGGGCAGTGGGTGCAACACTGCCCACCCTCGGGGCCAAGACCACGTAGGGCACTGCCGCCCTCGATGGCTGAGTGATGGATCACCGGGCAGGCAGACAGCCGGCCAAGCCAGAAGGGTCAAGGCACTCAGCCGGCCAGGGAGGACGATGCTCTCCCTCCCTGTTCCTCGCCCTCCCCACCTGCCTTTCCCAGAACCGTGAAGCTCTGTGTGGAGTGCAGGGGAGGGTTTCTCAGTCAGTTATTGCAGAAGTATATGATCTGCTTTTATGCCTTCCCTCTCCTGCTGCTACAGCCCCTCCCCCACCTCAGTCCCCCTTTGCCCACCCTGCCACGCAGAACTCTCAGACCACCCTACTACCTGCTCCTCTCAAGAGAAAATCCTCCGATCATCCCAAACTATGAATGGGCTTATGATTCCAAAGTGTATTCTCTTTCTGGGGATTAATTTTCAAAGACAGAGGACAAGGTTGAATCCGAAGGAATAAATCTCTAAGGGAGAATTCAGGGAGCATGACATTGAAATTTGCTTTCTTCCCAATAGCTTTTATTATGTTCCTGCCTGATTCCTTCTTTTATTCAAGTAACATTTATTGAGCGCCTACTCCACGCAGGGGCCTTGCTGGGGGCTGAGAACTCAAAGACGGAGAGGCACAATCGCTGTCTAGTCGGGAGACGGAAACATTAACACGTAATGTGAACGTGAGAAGAACCGTCAAAGAACTTCCTGCTGCTTCAAAGCACCCACTTACATTGAAGCATTTGCTGCTGGAAAATTATTCCTATCTGCTCATTAAAGCAGCTCCCCTAAGACTCTTATTGGACACCACTTTTACACCCAGGCTTGAAATGAATAAAGCTCTATGTCCATGTATGTTTTATAACTCACTCACTTTCCATTTTGGCCTGGACTTCCTCTGGCTCGGCCCAGTGAGGACAGCTGGCCGCAGCCTTCAGCGGCCCTGTCTGGCCTGCACGTTCTTTGTGGTCTTGCTGGGCATGTTCCAGACAGATCACTGGGGCCTGCTCCCTCTACTCGTGGCTCCTGGTTGAGTATATGACCCAAGAGTCATTTGCTTTTTTGCCCCTCTTTACCCTCTGGTTATATACATGGTACCCCAGATTTCCCTTCCAACTCTGTTAATAACTAATGATAACAGGCTGCACCGCACTTCAACACACCACACAACTGTACGTAGCAAAGCATGGCACGCACTGAATTATTCAGCAGGTGAACGATACCCCCACCCACAGGCACGGGAGGTGTGCGTGGGATGGCGTTCTTCGCTCCACGGAGCACTCCCCATGCCTCCCAGCTGTGTCCCAACCACGCACCCCCGCAAGCCCTGTGAATCTGCTGCAGGGGCGGACCTGCCCATTTTGAAGAAGGCAGAAGCTGCTCCTACTTCAAGGTAAAAAAAAAAAAATCCCGTACATACAGGTCAGTTATAATTACACTCATCATTATTGCCCACATGTTGTGGTTTCTCAGCCAAAAATTGGGATCTGAAATTAGAAAAACTTGGGACATGGGGTCATCTCATATCTTAGGAAGTCCTTGGTCAAGTGGTGGCTCTCCAAAAGGGAATCGGCTCAGCTGGTGACAACGTTGAATAAAGGGGCCCTCAATTCCAAAACCAAACTGACACTGCTAGCGATCTCTGACACTGAGGGACCCCAGCCGACAGGGGAGGGGAGGCGGGCCCAGCCACTGGGAGAGGAGGAGCCAATAAAGGGGCGGGGGACACGCGAGACTGGCTATAGAGGGAAGGGAAGTGGAGGAGGGAGGCAGGAAATAGGGACAGAGAAAGAAAAGTGGATCAGAGGGTGGCGGAAAGAAAGGGAGAGAACAGGTGGGGTGAGAGAGGCCGAGAAGTTACAGACAACGCTGCAGAAAGCAGGAGGACAGGGAAATGCTGCTGGCTGCGGCCAGGAGAGTTAGAAATGGTCTTTGTGCAGTGCTCTCGGCCACCGCCCAGGGACATCTGCCAGAACAGCCCCCAGGAGCCTTCCCATCTTACTCAGCTGATTAACATTTTCTAGCCAAAACCTCCCCGTGAGCTCTTCACTGAGCCCTTCCTGGGGAGGCTGAGGCTTGCTCACTTGTCTAGACCGCCCCCCATCGGGGTGGGTGGGTACACACAGAAGGGTCGACACTGAAGGCTCAACACTTGGAAGGGAGAACTCTGGACCCCTCACTCTCCCTAGGTGACACCCCAGAGGCCAAGAGGGTGGCCAGGGCTTCCAGCACACCCTTGTGGAAGGGACTGAGCTCTTAAAGGGCCAGTATAAGGCCCTGGTGCCAGTTCACGGCCTGCAGCCGCCTGAACAGCCTAAGGCTTGTCTGCAGACACCTCCCCACTGATTTTTGACATTGGAGCCATATCTTTTCTTTTCCAAAGCACTGAACAAAATCATTAGTATTGCAGGTCCCTGAAAAACATACTATTTCTCTGCAAGTCCAGTTTAATGTTTTGGGGTCAATATTAACAGCAAAAACACTCAGGCCTCTTTCTCAGGGAAACAGATTGAGAGTTAGCCTGTACTTAGAAATGCAAAAATGAAGAAACAAAACAATTTAACCAGCCCCCGGAAACCCTTCACTGGTGGGTGCTGTCCACACCCAGCTCCAAGCACAGTGAGCATCCTGCCTTGTCGGAAAAAAGTCCCCACAATGCCCTCCCTGCAATGAGTGCATTATGCCTGAGAATATTCCATTTTCAATCATTCAACGAGTTATTACTGAACATCCACTGCTGGGTATGCAGAGTGCCCTGGATCACCAGTTTTAGCTCCCAAACATGGCAACAGATCAAGAAGAAATAACCACGTGGTGGTGTGAATGCCAGATCTCAGAGCCCTCTGGATGGAAACGGGACTTCCCCAGCCAAGGTCGGCCCTGTCTGGGGAAGGGGAGTGGAGGAATTGCCTTCACAGTAGGATTTCAGAGGGGAGGGACCCCACGCCGACACCCACCCCTGATGCCACTCCTACACACACCTATACACACATGCAGGCTAACGTCCAAAATCCCTGCAGCATGTACAAAGCTGATGCCCCAACTTCAAATGGAGGCTTGAGGCCCAGGCTACCTCCCAGCCCACCTCCCACCAGAGGGGCAGGCCAGTGAGTCCCTACTTAGTTGTGGTTGGTCCTAGCCCTCACCCCACCTGTCGAAGGAGACAAGGCAGGATCCCAAAATGCAATGAGCTTTGAGCCACTGTGCCTAGCAGGCTTCTCCCCTGAGGACAGCTCTGGGGCTCGGCCATGGGGCAGGGGCTTAGGGTCACCCCAGGGCAGGCTTCCCCCTCCCTGGTTATTCACCCGGGTCTGTACCTGGAGCTGGAGTCACTGCCGCTGGGTGACTCTGGGACGTCCGTGACATTTAAGAGTCCCGTCCAATTGGCCAGCTGGTCGCCACTCTGCCAACCAAACTGGAGGCCTCTGGCAAGAGAACGAGGCAGTCGGTACTCATGCTCATGTGCTGGGTTAAGCCTGTCTGTCTACCAGAGAGCCACACACTGTCCTGTGCCAAGTGACACGTGGCCTTGATCATGCACTCAGAGGAGACGGGGTGAAGTCCAACCATGAGGATGATGATAATAAACCTTCACAGCGTTCTCTGCTCGTCTCCACCCACCCCCTCATCGCCCCTTTCTCAGCACAGCCGAGGTCACACACTGTTCTCACAGGGAAACCGAGGCTTAGCAGGACCAAGGCTGCCGTGCCCGCCTACCTCCCAGGTGGCGTGTCCCCCCATTCCCGCCTCTAGAGACTTACACCAGAAGAGCCCTTGAGGGATGGCCAGTACTGTCCTCAGAGGCCAGACACACCACAAAGCTCTTAACGAAATCTAGTTTTCCGTCGCAGAAGGACACTCCTCTGGTGTAAGGCCATGGGCTCAAAACCTGTGGTCATCTCTGCTCCCTCCCCAAACCTCGCTGAAGTGATAGCAAAGGAATAAATAAGGTCAGGAGCTCGGAGACAGGGGTAGAAGGGGGCTTGCGACAACACTGGGGAAGATGGAAAGCAGGTGGGTCTTTGCCGTCGACCAGAGGGAGTGGAATCCTGACTCCCCAGGAAGCAAATCTACTCACCTGCACCACTCAGGAAGCTGGGGGTGGTCCCATAATGCCCTCACTTTCCCTGAACAACTCCTCATCTTCACTCTCCTTGGACCATTAAGACTGTAACACAGCCTGGCTAAAATCCAACCATATATTAATACTTTATGCTGCCACAAAACGCTCCACTTCCTCCAGGGAGCGAAGCCGGGACTCCGGGGCTCAGACGGGGAACGAGTGAAGCAGAAGAGGTGAGCGTGTGTGTCCTCCCTGCCTGGGTGTGTGCCCTGAGCTCCAGCCCACTTCGGACTCGGCGAGGTGGGGAAAGATCGGCCCTACCACAAGACACCACTCCGTTCAGTCTTCCAAGACATGCTGGAAATCCAGACTTTTGATGCCCCAAATGTTAAACGCTGATCGTTCAAACTTAAAACACACTGCAGGCCTGTGACCCGCACTGGCAGGCCCCCTACTTATATCATCTTGTTTGACCCCGACCTTAGTCTGAAGGGGGACACAGAGTGGGCCTCAACCATCACAGCTGAGGAAACTGAGGCAGACAGTGGGAAGTGACCTCTCAGCCAGCTTGAGGCCTGACTCCCAGTTCAGTTCTCTGGCTACCGAAGGTCTGGCTCCTCTCCCAGGAGCCAGCTGCACACAGCATACCTTGGGGTCTTCCAGCTTGGGGGCTGGGCTGGCGGCCCTTAGCCTTCTGCCTCCGGCACAACAGACATGCTCGCCATCTTAAAGGGCACCCACAGAGGAAGCCCAGCTGCGTGCCTTCGCTGGAGCTCGCCTGTAACCACCCCTTTCCTTCCACTTCACGGAGAACATAACAGAAATGCATAATAGACATAGAAATGAGCCACTATTATTACCAGGACAGCCTTGAAATGGCTGTATTTGAAAAAAAATAATAAAAGAAGAAAATCATTCACAAAACATCAGTACTTAACTTTCCTGGGAGGATAATCTATTGCATTGTTCCTGTCGATTTATTTTCCCTCTCCCATTCCAAGCAGGGAGCTTGGCTGTTTTTCCCTCTCATTTTAGGGCCCTGTGGGGTATGGGGGCCGAAAGAAATGGTGCTAGACCACCCCACAGGGAAGCGGGAGGACCTTTATGCCCGGGGAGGGATGGGTGCAGGTGGTGGGACCACAGCTGAGCAGAAAACTCCTCAGGCCCAGGAAGCCCCCTCTGCTCTGGTGGCTTGGGGCTCTTCCCCTAGTTCTGCCTTCAAATGGACAGCAAGATCCCGAAAGATCACCACTCAGGGACCTCAGGGGGCTGGACCCAGGGCTCTGGAGGCCTCCAGGGTGCACAGAGCAGGTCGGCTGAGGTTGGGGCGGCCTGGCGAGTCCCCCCCAATCTTTGTTGCTCAGGAGCCTCCCTGACCTTCACATGACCCTGAGCAGGGTAGAGGAAAGGCCCTTCAATATCGACAGACTAATTTTTACACCGGCTGGTGGGTAAGGTTTAATCAAAAGAAAAAGAGGCAATGAGCCATTTCTTTCACACCAAGCTTGTGAAATAAAACGTATAAACACTCTCTTATTATTAATCAGCAAATCATTATACCTCGCAGCTGACTGGGGATAACTTTCCTTTATCCACTCATGCTATTTTCATTTCGTATATGTGTGTGTATAAAATATTTATTTGTGTTGCACTATTCTGTAGTCATCACACAGCCAGGCCAGGCAGTTCAACGGTGAACACCATAAAGAAGCCCTGTCCCCTGGCCATTTCTACCGGAGGGAGACAGATGCATCAGCGATAAGCCGATAGGCTGGACAATATGTAACAGGTCAGACGGTGGAAAAGGTTGCGGAAAAAAGCAAGGGGAGGCGGGGGGTAGGAGTTCAGGGTGGGTGAGGGGTGCTGTTCCATGTGGGTGCTCTTCTTCCTGAGAAGGTGGCATTGCAGCAGGACACGAAGTGGCCAGGGAGGAAGGGAGCAGGTGGATCCTGGGAGGAAGCCCTCGAGGTGGACCAGCGCCTGCTGCGGCCCCAGGGTGCGAGTGTGTGGCTCACTCTGGGGCTGGCAAGGCGGTCTGTGCAACTGGGGCTCAGCGAGGTAGGGGCCAGCGGCAGGTGACAAACATGGCATCAGTTCGAAGCAGTAGCACCACCCTTGTGGTCCCTCAAAGCCATCGAGGAGGGAGGCAGGCCCTGTGGTCTGAGGAGCAGGGGACACAGCCGCTGGGCCCCGCTTGCTCTCCCCGCCCCCACAGCTCTCCACCCTCCCAGGTCCACAGGTGGGTGGTCAGGAGAGACCTCTTAGAGAAGGTGCTGGGACCTTCCCACTCAGATCGGAGCGGAAACGCCTGCCAGCTGGGAAGCCTTTCCAGCGGGATGAATGGGCATAATGACCGGTTTCACAGTCCCCCTCGCCTGTCCTGGCTCCTGACTCACTCGCTAGTGACTCACATATTTCCCCATGAAGCACTCAATGCTAACACTCCCCCAGGAGAACCTGGGTCGGGGGAGGGAAGTGAGTTCATCCCGGGGTTCACCTGCGGGGCCCCTCATTTGGAGAAAAAGAGAGGAGGCTGCAGGTGAGAGCGTCCTGATGGAGGAGGGCAGTGGGGCATTCCTCAGGCTGGCCCCCCATGCTCTCCACCCCCAGGGGGAAAGGAGGAGCCTGGCAGAGCAGCGGCAGGCACTGGGTTGGGTGAGAGATCTATGAGCGGTAGAGGGCTGGCCTCCTTGAGAGTCCCCAGGTCTGGGGCCCAGGGAGCCGCTGAGCAGACGGAGTCTACTGGATTCTAAGGCCACCCACAGTTCTGCAGAGGCCTCTGGCTGAGAAGTGGCTGGGGCAAGGCCCAGGGGGAGTCCCATGCCAGCAGTGTCCAGGCAGGTGCAGGGGCAGGTGCACACGGGACACTCAGCCATAGGAGGGTTCCAGAGACAGAAACCGGACAAGCTCTAGGCACAGCTGTGGGACCACCTCGCCACCCCCAGCCTTTGCACCAGTGAGGAGCCTGCCCTCCCCGCACCAGGCTGGCCTCCAAACAGTCCTGGCCCCTGGCCCCAAGTTCCAGACCTCCCCTGCCTGCCTAAGCTCCCCTGGGGGCCAGAGCCACACGAGAGGGCACCCCAGCCTTCCCAGTTGTGAGAGGCCCCTTCCAACTCCTCTTTGTCCAATATTTGGTCAACGGGAATTTCAGGGAAGAGCACACGCCAGCCTCCCAGCTCTGCTCTGACGCTCAGGCCCCGCCCTGTGATGTCACCTGGCTACTGAGTGCCCCCATTACTGTCTCCTCCGGAACCTACAAGGTTGAGTCTATGCCACACAATTATGAACATATTTTACACTGTCTTACACATTTTTCCTGTTTGTCTTTTTCGCTGCTCTGGAAGTTCCTTAAGGACTCACATATTTTCCCATGAGATCATACCTAATAATTCTTTAGTAACATCCCCTCTCCCCCGACACAAAGCTGAATGGGTATTTCAGGGGTGTTCCCTGACAGTGAGAGAGAAAGTTCGGGCTCCCTTTGCAAGCCTCCACTCAGTCAACAATTAACGTCAGGCACCGTGCTAGGTCCTGGGAATTCGGAGATGAATGAAACATCTCATATAAGTGTCTTACCAGCTCTGGGACCTCACACAAGGTACTCACCCTCTCTGAGGAAGTCCTGAATGAGGGTGAGCACATCTGTGTAACAGGACTATTGTGAAGATTACATAGAATAATCCTCATTCAGAATTATCTGGTGAGAGCCTGGTCCGTGAGCCCTTGGTGAGTGTTAATAATAATTAATTAATATTATTACATGATGATCCATCACCTGTGTGTGTGTGTGCGTGGTGGCAGTGGGGGGTCCCTACACACAGGGTCAGGAGCTAAATTAGAGAATTACTGGGTGAAAGATTGTTAGGCGGGAAGCGAAGGGGCCTAGATAAGTCAAAGAGGAGAAGCTAGATCCTCCGAGAGGTAAACATTTCCAGACAGTACAAATGTCAAAAAGAAAAAAGACTGGAGAGAGACGGCAAGGGAGCCGAGTGAGAGGGCAGCGCCGTGTCCCTGGGGGACATCTGGGGAAGGGACAGGAAGCTGCCGCCCGCTGCCTAGTGCAGGCTGGGTGCCCTGCAGGCCAGGGCGAGAGCGAGGCAAGCAAGGCTCCCAGGGCACAGAATTGAGGGCGGTCCGACGCTGAGACTCCTGTAAGAACAGGGTCAACACCCGAGAGGGAGCCTCCTTCATCTCCGCCCCGGGTGCCTTGCCAGCCTCACCCGGGGCCCAGCCCTGCGACAGGCACTCAGTAGAACTTGCTCTGACCAGTGGGACTGTAGCTGTCGGCCAGCTTCGGACACAGCCCAGGCGGTGGTCAGCTCCGCTCTCTCCTCCTCTCTGGAACACTCTGCACCTCCCCCTCGTCCCCACTAGGCACCCTCCCCCTGCAGAGCCACCCCTCGCTTCAATCCCCTGTCCCATGGTCCCCACTTCCTGGGACCCCACTGTCCCTGGGTGGGGGGACAGTTGGCTCAGCAATGACAGCACTTTGAATACACACTTTGGACACAGCGCAAAGTCAGGCTGTACTTTTCCTTGACCCAGTTTCTTATCCTCAAGTCTCAGGCCTGCACCAGCCACATGCAGGCAGCCCAGATCGACACCCTCGAGGCGCAGGAGAGAGGAAGGCAGGGCGGAGACAGAGGGTAGGAGAGAGTCCTCTCTGCCCAAGGCAGGACAAGGTAGGCCCAACCTCAGCTGCTGTCCCCTGTACAGTCACACAGGGGGCAACAGGACAGCGCTGGGAGAATCTGCTGAGTCCAGACAGCGCAGGCATGATGAATTCAGAGCCGGGGAAGAACACCGTGGGCTGGGAACCGAAGGACCAGTGGCGTTTGCCTGGCAGAGAGACAGCTGGGAAGGCACAGTAGTGGGGGCACCAGGCGGGAAAAGGCACAGAGTCAGGACGACACAGATGTCAGGACGCCACAGCACAGATGTGGATGAGGGACCCCTGGCTGACAGGAGCAGTGCTCTCCTTTAAGAGTGGGACTTCAGTGCCCTGGCCCGGGGGCTCAGCTGGGGGGCGCGTCCTCCCAAACACGAACGGTTGCCCATGGATGTGATGTTCTCTGTCACATCGATGCTTCTCTCCCTTTCTCCCCCCTTCTTTCCCCCTCTGACTCTTCCCCCTCCCCCCTTACTCTCTCTCTCAAATCCATAAAGAAAAGTATTCTTGGGCGAGGATTTTAGAAAACAACAAATAAAAATATTTTTTGAAAAAGGGTGGGGCTGAAGGCCCAGACTGATCAGTCAGAGTTGGGGAGACCTGTTTGGGGAGGGGAGATGGAGACATTCGAAGACCTCCATTTCCAGCAAGATGGCAGAGGGAAAACCCTGTGACAGGCGCCCTTTCAGAACATGCCCCTTCGGGAAGGATTTCTTGCTCATCTGCTGGGGGTGCCGGGAGCTGGCAGCCCCGGCTCTTGGGCCCCTCCGGGAGCCGTCTCCTGTGAGGAGAGTCAACTCGACCAAGGTGACTTCCTCTTCCACAGGCGGCCCACACCCGCTGACCGAGCGCTCCACACAGAGGCATGAAGGCCGGCCTCCTCGCCGCTGGGCAACTCTCTAGGGCTCCCTGCGGGGGTGGCCAGGGCGTTTAATTTTTTTTAATCCTCACCCATGATTTTAGAGAGAGAGGAAGGAGGAGAGAGAGGGAGGAACATTGATTGGTTGCTGCTTCCCATATGCACCCGGACCGGGGATCGAACCCAGGACCTAGGTATGGGCCCTGACTGGGGATCAAACCCGCAACCTTTTGGTGACAGGATGGCACTCCAACCAACAAAGCCACCTGGCCAGGGCCGACTAAGGGCCTTCTCTGGGACTGCGCTGCAGCTGTTCCTCCCTCAGCTCGGTCTCCCGTCTTCACGTGTAGACCCCAAGAGCACACCTCACTGAACAGGCTGCTCCCTAATCTCCGGCTGACGGTCTGCTTTCCAGGGAACCACTCTGCCACATCTCCCACTGAAAACACTAAAACAAGGATTAAAATGTGTAAAAATGCCTCTTTAAATGGATGAATAATCTGGCAAGGAAAGAAATAGTGGATGAGTTTTAAAGCCAGTAGCTGCCTCAGGGGCATCTGCCAATCCCAATAATTCATGCGTCCCCTGTAATGGCCATTATATTACTGTAACAAGCAAGTATTAACCAAATGGAAGCTGTCTCACTATATTAGACAAAATGCATGTTAAGGCTCAAAGTATTACTAGAAATAAAAAAGTCACTACATTATAATAAAAGATTCAGTTCATGAGGAACACAATATAGCTAAACTATCTAATAATATCACTCCGATATGCATAAGGTAAAAGTTGATAAGGAGAAACTGACAAATCACCTATCACAGAGGAAGATTTCATCACACATTTTAGAAATTGATAGATCAAGCAGAACAAAAAAATATCAGTAAGAATACAAAGGACTGAAAAATACAAAACCACTTGATTGAACAGACATGTAAGAATACTTAATAATGAGAGAACCACATTTCTTCAAGTGCACACAGAGTACTTGACAAATCGACCACATACTAGACCACAAAGCAAATCCCCGCAAATTTCAAGGAATCGGCATCATAAATACCATGCGTTCCCACGAGAATGCATTTTGAGTTCAAAATTTTTAAGATAAGTTAAAAAAAAGAGTATTTGGAAATTTTAGAACATTTCTAAATTTGTGAGTGAAAAAACGAAAATAGAAAATACTTGGAATTCAAAATGATGAAAGTACTTCCGGTAGTTACTATATGTATGACCTTGAACAATTACTTAACCTCGCTGTGCGTAGTTTCCTCATCCAGAAAATGAAAACAGTAATAGCATCTATTGTTAGAATTCAGTACGGCAATACACAAAGCACTTGAACCAGACCTGGCACATGTGATGCAATACAGTTCTGAGTTATTATCATCATCATCATCATCCCAAAACTTAAGGGATATAACTAGAGAGGTACTTAGAGGAAATTGTATAACCTTAAAAGTTTACATTAGAAAATAATAAAGACTGGAAATTAAGGAGATAAGCATCCAACTTAAGAAGTCAGAAAAAGAACCGGTTCAGGGGCAGGGCAGCCCCACAAAGAACGACCCGATGGTCAGGCCCAGTGCTGTAGTGTGGGCCGGTCAGACCCCTGAGAGGAGAGAGGAGGTGGTGCCACACCTCTGCACCTTCGCTGCTGCCCACTTGAGTTGTGGACGTGCTTCCCCTCTATCTGCCCAAAGCTTATCCTCCTTCAAGGACCCACTCAGCTCCCACCTCCTCCAGGAAGACTTCCCTAACTAGTTCAGCCCAGTGGTAACTCCCTCCCCAAATATTTTAATATTTACTTCATAACTATCTAATTTGTGGCCATTTTGTCTCCCTAAACAATTCAATCCCTCTGAACATCAGGGTCACATTATTCGGGCACCTTTCCAGAATCAGGAACATACAAATTTTGCTTGCTTGATCAACCAAGTGCCTGGAGTCAGGCCTGGGGAAGGTGACATCTGAGATTCAGGGTCCCAGGTCTCTGTGAGGGAGGATGGGGAGCAACTGGTATGCCTGCTGAACTCCAGGCAGCTAGCCCAGCCACCCAGGATCTGGGGGAGGGGGAGCGGGGGGGGGGGTTGCTTGCAGAGGCTGAGCTGGCATCAGCCACAGTCACTGATATTCTCCCACTTTTGACGAGGCAGCAGGGATTCCTACAGCCCCTGCTGTTCTGGGTAGGTGCCAACAGGGGGCAGGAACCCAGAGCCACCATGCTGAGGAACAAGTGCAGCAAGTGGGGGCTGCAGCAGGCCCTTTGGGGCCCAGCTATCCTTGCATAGGGATATGGGGGAGGGGCGCAGTAACCAAAAGAGGAAGCAGGCCCAATGGGCTCCAGCAAACCAGGAGATTCTCTGAAAATGCCCTTTAAAGCCACCAGCACTATGCTCATCAGCTGCCTTCTACCGGGGAAGAACACTGTAGGATAGTCCGGAGCAGGGGCTGTCTGGAAGCAGATGTTCAGGACGAAGGGCCTCATATTCCCCAGCCCTGGGACATGGAAGGGGAGACAGCCTACTGGCTTTCCTGCTGAGAGTGCCAGACCCAGCAGCAAACCTCACTCTCCCGTCCCCACGAGCAGCCCAGACTGCGGGGCTTGGAGGGAGCACCAATGACCGACGTGGAACCCGAAGGATGAAAACAGAACAACTGTTTTATTATTTGGAAGTTTAGAGAAGAAATAAGATGTTCATATAGCTAGAGAGGCATTTTGGTTTCTATAGGCCTGGGGGAGGGGCAGTGAGAACAACGAGACGCTGGCAGCAAAGAAAAAACCTCCAGCAGAAACGAGAGGTGGCCTCTTGGCAAGAGGTTCTGATAAAGGTGGATCCTATCCTACGTCTCTGCTCTTCCCAGGCCCTGAAACCAGGCGGAGTAACCCGAAGCGCTTCTCCTCACTCAGCCAGCAGAGCGGGCAGAAGGGGCTGAGTCTGGGCCCGAGTTTCCGAGTGGGGCTGGAGCAGAGCCCAACAAAGGGAAGGTTAACTCCGGCTGCAGCCCTGACCTCCCGCGAAGGGATGAGAAAGGACTGTCCGTTTCCGAAGGGATCAGGTTGTGAGTCTCACAGGTCCAGATGTTTGTGAGTTCACGCTCCCTGTCGATACGTCTCGGCCTACAACCACCCCCACCTAACCCGACGTTCCTGGGGGAGGGAGGAATATGCTTTTGCTCCCAAGGGCCCCCACAAGTTCAGCGCTCACAAGGATCTGGTTTGAGCCTCCCACTCCCGGGAGCCCCACCTCCAACCCAATGACCACGGCAGTGCAGATTTGGGGGACACCAATCTGGCCCCTGTGGCCGTTCTGTACATTCAAAGGATTCATCGTCAGCTTGGCCAGTCAGCATTCCAAATCAACCCCCATTTTTCACAACAGAACAAAGTTGTTGGGCCCCTCCGGCCAGTGCTGAGCAGACACTCCCTTCTCTCGCTGGGAGGAGAGATGCGCTTCGGAGCACCTCCGCGACCTAAACCCAACGCGGCGGTGCTCGGGGCTAAGGGCAGACCCCACAGTCACTCACCCCGGGGACGCCCGGGTGGTCCCTGCAGACGCCACCTGGGGCTCGACCGCGAGAGCTCCGCTCACTCCCACCCGCACTTGGACTTTCTCACCTCTTAATGTAGTTCCTGCCATACAAGATCTGTTGCAGCAAAGTCACCAAGGCAAAGGCGCAGATGAAGATGAAGAGCAAAGTTCGGTTCCCCAACAAATCCCTGTTCGCGGAGGGGTCCGAGTAGCGCATTCTTGCTGCCGCTCGCGCGCGGCGGCGCGCGGCAGGCGCCAGGCGCCAGGGGTCCCCGCAATCACGCGCGGGGCTCCAGGGCCCCGCGGGGCACACGGCCGACTAGGCGCCTCTCGGCGCGGTCAGAAGGATGGGGACTTCTTGGGGCAAAGTTTCCGGCTGGCGCGGCAGGCGTAGGGGGCATCTGAGCGTCGCCGGCTCCGGGGCGGCAGGCAGGGGAGGGCTGGATGCAGGGAGCTCGCCTGCGGCCCGGGCCTTCCCTCCGAATGCCTTCACCTCAGGCACCAGTGCCCCGCATCCGCCGATTTCCCAGCGGAGGGGCAACGCCAGGTGCCCCAAGCGCCGGGCGGCCCCTCCCGCGGAGGTGGCGGCCAATGGGGAGCGGGGCCTGAGCGCCGTCCGCGGGTGCGCCCAGAAGCGCCGCGCACCGCCCCCTTCGGTCGGCTCCCGCTCGCGGTCGCCCCGCGCTGCGCCCTGCGCCCACGGGCCACGTCCGATCCTGGGCCCGCAGCGAAGGAGCGCGAAGGTTGGCCTTCGGTTCTGCGGATGGGAGGTGGGGAACAAAACACCCGGACGGGCTGGCTAACAACTAGCGGGCGGTGGAGAGGGGGAGGGGTGGAGCGGAAAACGCCGGGTTTGAATTGTGGAATTTAAAAAGGGGGCAGGAAAGGGAAGCCGCGGCTGCAGAGCGGGACTTGCTGGAGGGGAACATTTGCATGCGGCGCGCTGGGCACTGAGTCACCGCCGCGGCCGCGTCCTCACGCTCTCCCGGAGATTTCTCCGGAGAATGCGGAGCAAGGTCAGCCGGGCAGCCCTTGAAGGACGGCGCGCTTGGCTCCTGCATGCTGATGGCCCCAGGCGCCTAACTCCTTCGAAGAGGAAAATCAGGAGCTCGCGGCCCCTACCACAGGCCTCCTGTCCCTCCCCAACTGCAGCTCTCGGCTGTTCGTCAAAGACCTTGTTGTCACCGAGACACTGGGAGCTTGTCTCATCCCAGGAACCACCCGTAAATCTTAGGTGAGGCAGCTGGCCGCCTTCGAGTACCCCAGTGCCCCAAAGCTTAAGTCACTTAAGTCTACAAAGGCTTGTGCTTCAAGAGTGCACACCAGGGAAAATAAACATAGAAATACAATGCCAAGTCGTGCCTCTTCAGAAGTCCTAACCTCTAAATGCGCTCCCCTTTCTTCCCACACCCCACCCCGTATGCCAAGCGACAGCCCTGTCATCCTCACACCGCAGTCTCCAGGCGCCCGGGGAGTCACGTGCCCGCGGCCTTCGCCACAGAGCCCTAGCTGGATGATTCTAGGGCGCCCCTTCCTAGGGCTTTCCAGCCACTGGGGGAGGATCTCGAGTCAGTCAGGTCAGGGATTCAACTTGCCGGAAACTCCAACAGCGGCAAGAAAAAGAACTTCGGTGGGGAAGTGCCCAGACTCCAGTGCTCTGGCCTTGGCAATTAATAATAGTTCCCTTTTTGAACTGGAAAGACCAAAAATGCATGGTCAAATCTCATGATCAGTATTCCACGCATAACTTGAAATTCGTGTGAATTCACAAGGTGGAAATGGACTCTGTGCTACCTATGAAGAGTTTATGCATAAATAAATATTATTCCTGAGCTCACAGATATGCTTTTTAACCAGTTAAGGAAATAACACATAAACATTTAGATGGCCCATTATTATAATAAACCTGATATTTGGTTTCTTACACATCAGAAAGTGCTTGCTGTTGCATATATAAATTAATTAGCGCCTCCTCGCCTCTGGCCGACCTATTTTACGGAGGGAAGGATCACAGCTCTAGCTGCCCGAACTAGCTCAGGGAGCAAGAAGTCTTTGAAATCAGAGACGTGGCTCTTTCTCCCATGCACGCAGGCAGGGCTGGCTTCCCCAGAGTGGGACCAGTGCCTGCTCTCAACCCCCACTCTTGGCTTAGTGTTCCCCTCGAGCCGTCTTCCAATTCATAGTAAGTTTTGAACAAGGAGGCTGTGCACTTCACTGCACTGGGCCACACAAATTATATGGCAGGTCCCACACACAGGTCCAAGTTGACAGAGTTCCACTTTTTTACCTAGCTGGCCCTCCCCCACAGAGCTCATGAGGTGCCATCATCATCCCTCCAGGCAAGGTGCCATTTCTTCTTTTCTTTTCCTCCTTATTCTCCACCCCCACTATGGACCCACTCTGCTAGTTGTCTTTTGGGTGCATACTTCCTTTAAAAAAATCATTTTAAAGTAATAAATCCAGAGTATTCTAAAAATGTACATCTTGCTGAGTTTTCACAAGTGGAACACACCCATGTAACCAGGACAAAGACCAAGAAACAAACATTATCAGCCCCTCAGACCACTCTCCTTTCCTTTTCAAGTCACCACGTACTCAAGAGTAACTATGCCCTGGCTGGTGTGTCTCAGTTGGTTGCAGAGTCTGCCCTCTAGACCAAAAGGTCGCAGGTTCAATTCCCAGTCAGAGCACATACCCAGGTTGACGGCTAGATCCTGGTCATGGCTGCCTGTCTCTCCCTCCATCTCTCTCTGTCCCCACCCCCACCCATGCTTCCTTTTCTCTCTCCAGAAGCAATGAAAAAATGTCCTCAGGTAAGAATAAAAAAATAAAAAAAAGAGTAACCACTCTTTGACTTCTAACACCAAAGGTCAGTGCTTCCTGTTCCTGTGTCTCATACAAAGGGAATTGGACATTACATATGCCTTCACGTCTGACTTCTTTTGTTCACCGTCGACTGTGCGATCCATCCACATGTTGTGCGTGGTGGGTGGAGTTCTAAGATGGCCCCCAAGATTTCATCAGCCTCCCTAATCCTTCTCGCAGTTAGTCTGTTATGGAAAATAACTCACACTCGGGAGAGATGGCGGAGCACGATCCTTTATTACGCATGTGGGCTCAGAGGACAGACTCCATTCCAAATTCTGAGCCCCAATCTCTAACTTTCCGGGGTTTAAATAGCCTCAGACCCCCTGCCTATGTGGCAAAGCGAGGTTACAGAAGCTAAATGTGGAAGTTAGGTCTGACTACCTTATATGGGAAACAAAGGAACAAAGTGCGGGGTCCTAGCACAGAAACACAGGGTCCTAACGTGGAAGTTACAAAGTACAAAGTAGCCTAACATGGGGGTTGCCTGTCACAAGTCAACTGAACATTAATCTAGGTGCTGCTGTAAAGGCATTTTGCGGATGTAACTAAGGCTCACATCAGTTTTTAGTGAGGTTGTTCTCAATGGATCTGATCACATGAGCCCTTAAAAGGGACTGGGCTCTTCCCAGAGGAAGAGATTTGAGGTATGAGAGG
>PVIA01014634.1:0-26187 GCA_004024845.1 Tonatia bakeri
TGTGAGTCAGGCCCAGATTCAGCTGCTTATAACAGGCACCCCCAAATGGCTGCTTATCCACGCAGGGTTCACTCCCTCACGTGGAGGAATCTGAATGTGGGCAGGTAGGGCTTGCTGAGCGATTCTGTGAAGTCTTCTACCTTCCCGCCTCAGTGTTCTCGGCACTGGTTTCTATGGGGGTCACCTCGGGTTCCAACTGAGTTGCCTAAACTCCAGCCTTCTCATCCATACTCCACGTAACAAGAATAAGAAAGGAATTTCAATAAGGTTCTACTTCCTAGATGTAGCTTCCTTTAAGTACTTGACTTGGTCCCATACACTTTTACTCACATTTTACCAACTAGATTTAGAGAGATACATTAACGGGCTGCACGCACCCAACTGGGCACCTGGCCTGCAACCCAGCTAAGTGCCTGACTGGGATTCGATCTGGCAACCTTTCAGTTTGCAGGCCAGTGCTCAACCCACTGAGCCACACCAGCCAGAGCAGTTTTTTTATGTTTTAGTTTAAAACATGAGGGTTCTGGAACTAAGGAAGAAGGACAAGATGGGCATCCAGCAAATAATCAGCCATCTCTTTTGCATTCCACTAGTGATTTAAGATGTTTTTACACATAACTGTCCCTCATCCTCCTTGTTGAACTCCTGTCCGCCTTTCTGAAGCCCTTTCCGGTGTCTCTTCCTCGTTGGATCCTTCCTCCAGCCTCCTCCCCTCCCTCTCACTCCCACCTCTGTGCTCCGATGGAAAGGTCGGGCGGGCGGTGCTGTGGGACCCGGGTTTTCGGCTGAAACGAGGCAGCACTCACATGGGTGCCCTGGTGTGCCAGGCCCTGGGCAGACACTGGGGACACAGAGACGGGGAAGACCCAGGTCCTGGCTTTAAGGAGCGGCCTGTCTGGGGAGAGGGTGGTGGACACAGTCTCTTCCAGGGTGACGCTGCTGTGTGGACAGAGGAGGCTCCTGACCCTGCAGGGGTGGGGCGGGGGTTGGGCAGCTGTCAGGAGAAGCTTCACAGAGACTTCAGCCCCTGAACTAGGAATTGCAGGCTGTCCAGAAGTGTCCCAGACAGACCACAGGGAGAAGGATGTCCAGGTGCAGAGTGTGGCACCCCTGAGAAGGCGGCCAGGAGGCGGTACCACCGCTCACTGGTCAGGAGGGTTCCCTGACTCCTGTCTGTAGAACTCAGCTCAGAACTGAGCAGATCCTTGGAGAGGGGCTGCCAGGCTTGGGGCTTGCGTTCGCTGGGAGCACAGCCCTGCAGTCGCCTGCTAGCTGTGGGCCTCACCCTGTAGAGCAGGCCTGGCCCTCCACTGGTCAGATTGTAGGCTCATAAAGTCCCCCCACAGGACGGTGCAGGTTTCTAATGCGGTGTGGTGTTGAGGCCTGTTTTCCTGGCTTCCTTTGCATCACCCTGTCTGAGTGCAGCAGGCAGAGATGGTGTCCCCCAGAATCAGTGTTGGGGAACCTGGTGCCAGGGCCACCCCCCATCCATCCCTGTTGCCTCCTCCCCAGGCATGGCTCAGGCCCTGGGCCCCGACACCCCGTTCACAGCCATTGCCGGCAGCGAGATCTTCTCCCTGGAGATGAGCAAGACGGAGGCCCTCACGCAGGCCTTCCGCAGGTCCATCGGTGTTCGCATCAAGTAAGCACAGGACATGGTGCGGGGGTGCGGGTGGGGCGGCTCCCAGCGGTCTGGGGGCAACCCCTGTTCTGGCCCCTTGTCCTGTGCCCAAGGGCTCGTGGGAGTTAGCGATTCCCAAGCGCCCAGGTGTGGCTCTCCTCAGATCTGCTCTCTGGCTAGGGAGGAGACGGAGATCATCGAGGGCGAGGTGGTGGAGATCCAGATCGATCGGCCAGCCACGGGGACGGTGAGTCGGCTCCTGAGTCCGGGCAGGAGGTCTGGGGCTGCTCACAGCGGATGGCTGACAAGTCGCAGCCCCAGCCACGGGGGACCTGCCCAGCGCAGTACTGAAAACTTGAAGACTTTTTGTTGTAAACTAAAACAATACAAAGAAACATGTAAAAGAAGCATGTAGTCCAATAAATTATCATAAACCAAATACCCTTATAACTACCACTAAGAACAAAAACTAGCATTTTGCCAGCCCCAGGTCCCTGCCCCCTTTCTCCGACACCGCCCCGGCCTGCCCACCGAGGCCGCCTCCCTCGCGGTTACTGTGTCTTTGCCTTCACTTAGTTTCCTCTCCAACTGCAAACGGACCGTTGTCAAAACTGCAGCTCCCTGGAGTCTTTTCTTGTGGTCTGGTCCTCTCCCCTTCATCTCTTTCTTTCTTTTTAAGATTTTTTAAATTTAGTTTTAGACAGAGGAAGGGAGAGAAATGTCAATGTGTGGTTGCCTCTTGCGTGCCCCCCACTGTGGACCTGACCCCCAACCCAGGCATGTGCCCTGACTGGGAATCGAACCAGTGACCCCCTGGTTCACAGGCCTGTGCTCAACCCATACAGCTACACCAGCCAGGGCACCATTAACCATTTTAAAGTCCCTCTCCCTTCCTCCTGTCCCTAACCCTGGCAGCCACGAATCTGGCTTCTGTCTCTGGATTTGCCGATTCTGGGGATTCCCTGTGACAGGGGTCCTACAGTCAGGCTTCCTCCACCCGGCTGGTGTGTTTGAGGTGCACCCATGTTTGTAGTTCTCTCATAAATATTAAGTTGCAGCTGCTGGTAAAATGCTAAATAGAAGGAAATTCAAACATGCTTCAAGCCCACTGATCTCACACGTGGTCACATTCTCTTGTCACGTCAACACGCTCCTCTCTATCCGCCCTTCATTTCAGTGGGATGGACCTGACATGCGTGATGACATTGCCTCACACTTGCACACCTGTAAACAGCCTCCTAAATTCACACCATATTCTGGCAGTTAAATTTTGAATTTAAGAAACGAAAGAGAACTTGGAGTGATGAGGCACGAAGTACCATATACACGTGATATGCTGTAGAGTTCAGTGAGTGAAACTTATGTAATTTTATTGACCAGCCATGCCTTAGTATAAAAAACAAAAGTATAGTGGGCTATTTAAATATAGGGAAAGCTATTCATTCTTTAAATTATATTCTGATTACAGAAATCCATGCATATATCCTCCCTTTAAAAATGAAAAAGTTGCCCTGGCTGGTGCGGCTCAGTGAATTGAGCATGGACTGTGAACCAAAGGGTCACCAGTTTTATTCCCAGTCAGGTCACGTACCCGGGTTACAGGCCAGGTCCCTAGTACCGGGTGTGCAAGAGACAACCACACACTGATATCAATTTCTCTCCCTCTCTTTCTCCTTCTCTTCCCCTCTCTCTAAAAATCAATAAATAAATTCTTTGGGAAAGAAATTAAAAGCACAAGCTTTCTTTAACTCCTTCCCCTGTACGAGCCCTCTCGTCCTGCTGCGGGTCCCTCCAGAAGGTGCGGCCACAGCAGAAACGGTGCAGGGAAACGAGAGGTGGTCGGGGGAGCTGGGAGAAGTCCAGGAAGTGTCGGCTGCTTCTCTTGGGTGAGAGGTGGCGTTTTGTTTTCTTGGCTGCGTTTAGCTTAGCTCTGTTTTCTGGGTTTTTGATTGACCCCCCCCCCCCGAATAACCCTTTTATTTGGGTGTAAAAAGGAGGGTCATCTGAGTCCAGGCCCCTTGGCCATTTCATGGGACCTCAGGCCTGTGTTTTGTCTGTGTCCTGGGTTTTTCACAATGGCTTTATTGAGGTGCAGCTGACATCCAAGAAGCTGCTGACATTGAAAATCTCAGGGGGTTAAGTTGTGACAATCCTGTGCACCTGTGAAGCCGCTGCCATGGTTGTGGCAGTGATTACACCCCTCCCCACTCAAGGCTTCCCTGCATCTGCCTATTTTGAAGCTGTGCTGGGGAGACCCTGGGACCCTCGCTGAGCCCTTGCCTGGTATGTCACCCCTTTCAGGGCTCCAAGGTGGGCAAGCTGACCCTCAAGACCACGGAGATGGAGACCATATACGACTTGGGCACCAAGATGATCGAGTCCCTGACCAAAGACAAGGTCCAGGCCGGGTGAGTGGTGTGGGGTCACAGCAGACGCCCAGGGTGGGGGAGCTCGGGCGCCTCCCTCCCCTCACCCCTGCCCTCCTTTCCCTGCAGGGATGTGATCACCATCGACAAGGCCACGGGCAAGATCTCCAAGCTCGGCCGTTCCTTCACCCGTGCCCGAGACTACGACGCCATGGGCTCCCAGGTGCAGTGGAGCGCTGGGGACCCCTGACTGCAGGCACCAGGATGTCCCCCGGATCCTCTGTCACCCATCCCCGTGTCCCCAGTGCTCCTCGTTCTCCCCTGTACGCTCCAGGACAGGGAGGCCCCTCTGCTTGGCACTGAGTTCGTGGTTTGGGGGTCCCTGGGGGACCCCTGAATCCTGGAGTGCTCCTGACACCTCCTGGGCCCGGGATTTCCAGGCTACCCCTGTCTGGATTCCCAGCTCCTTTCCAGGGCGCCCCAGGCTCACCCACAGAGCCCCTTTGGGCCCCCCTTCACGTTCTCCTCTGCCCGGCCCCGCCCCGCAGACCAAGTTCGTGCAGTGCCCAGACGGGGAGCTGCAGAAGCGCAAGGAAGTGGTGCACACCGTGTCCCTGCATGAGATTGACGTCATCAACTCCCGCACCCAGGGCTTCCTGGCCCTCTTCTCGGGTGAGGCCCCGCTGTCCCTCTCACGCACCCTCCGCGCCCCTGCGCATGTCCGTCTTCCCGTATGGTCCTCCTCCCCTACCCGTGCTTCCTCAGTCCCTGTGGGCTGTTGCGTGCTTTCTCCCGCCTCCTCTGCTGCCGAGTCCCTGTCAGGCGGTCTGATGGCGGCACAGCCCTGCCCTGTCTCCCTCCTGAGGTCTCTTCCTCCTCTCTGGGGACATTTCAGACCCCTGGCCCTCCTGTCCCCTCTGCTACTCCAGACTTGGTCTCCCTTCCCTCTGTCCATGGTGCCTCATCTTCCTCCTCCTTCATGCACCTCCGCCCAGATCCTTGTCTCCGCTCTGACCGCCTCCCCCCCTCCCCCCGCCACAGGCGACACGGGGGAGATCAAGTCAGAAGTCAGAGAGCAGATCAACGCCAAGGTGGCCGAGTGGCGCGAGGAGGGCAAGGCGGAGATCATACCCGGAGTGGGTACTGGTCGGGGCGGCTTGGGGTGAGTGGTAGTGGGAGAAGTGAGGCCCCAGGCCTGGGTGTGACGCTCCGCCCGGTGGCCCCCAGGTGCTGTTCATTGATGAGGTCCACATGCTGGACATCGAGAGCTTCTCCTTCCTCAACCGGGCCCTGGAGAGTGACATGGCGCCTGTCCTCATCATGGCCACCAACCGCGGCATCACCCGGTGAGCTGGCGGCAGGCCCCTCACCGGCTGCTGGGGCAGAGGGGTGCCCTGGGTGGTGGGCGGAGCCCCAGGGTGAACAGGGCGTGTTTGCAGCTTGCCCCTGGGAGGAGGGGCCGTGCAGCCTGCCCACAGGGGCCTCAGCCCAGAGAGGCTGCATTTCTCCCTCCGACAGGGTGAGTGGGCGGTCAGGGCCGGAAGGCCTCTCTGCTCCATAAAGAAGCCCAGCGCGACCGTAGTTTCTGTCCTAAGGGTGTAGTTTCTCAGACTGTGTGCTGAGGCACCCAGGGCACTGCCTAAAGCCCAGAATTCCGTGGAGTGGTCTTGGTGGCCGAGGGATGCACAGAGGCGTGTGTGGCATGCTGATCCGCCCACTGCAGTGAGGCCTGGACCCAGCTCCTTAATCCGAGAGGTGGAGCTTAGTGTTTCTTCTGGCCTGAGGACACCGTGGGGAAATCCTGAAACAGGAAGGGCACCGGGCTCCGATAAAGCTTGGGAGCCTCTGTCCTGGGGTGTTACCAGTACCCGGGGCCCTGTTTTCCTCCCGGCTGGCTCTCTTCCCCACCTCACCAGTGTTTCCGCCCAGAGGAAAGGAGAATGAAGTGGGGAGCAAACAGGCCCCCCTCCCACCGTGGGCAGGGGCCCAAAGGCTGCACCCAGCACTAACACTGAGACCCATTTTCCTGCCCCACTTGGGCTTGGCTGTGCCTTGTGGCACAGGAGGTGGGGGACTGTCATCTTCAGTGCTGTAGTCTCATGCTAGCTGACACTGCCTGGTGGGACTGGTCGTAACCAGGGGAAAGAGGGGCGTGGCCACTGGAGCAAGGCAGACTTTTCCCAGATAAACTGCTCGGAGCCTCAGCGGAGGCTCAGGGCATAGATATTGTCTCAGCTCCCTTTACAAATGGCCGCCAGGCCTGGTGACGTGCGCAGGGCCAGATGTGGGATCTGACCCCCAGAGGACTGGGGACCAGGAGAGACCCGCTGAGAGTGCATGTGTCGCGGCTGCAGCTCAGGCCGTGGGAGCAGCGCTCCGGCACCTCACCCTGCATCCCCCACAGGTTGTGCTTGTGCGTCTGCTTCCTCGCTACAATGCACCTGCGCAGACAAGGCGCCACTCTGCCTTCCGCTGTCAGTTCCTGTGCTGTGCACAGGTGTCCTGTTAATGATCTGTTCACTGCCACGTCTGTCACATTCAGTGCCTTTTGTTGGTGGTTTTGTTGTTTAAAAACAGCCCCTAGTTGTCCCAAGTCCCTCAACCCCTGACGGCAGGGATGTGCCTTCCAGAGAAGGTGATCTTCTTCGGGGTGCAAGTTACACATGGTCACCATGAGCTCATTGGCAATGAGTAACATGTATTAAATAAACTGGCTTTAAACAGAAGCACAGGTGCACTCCGCCCCCTCCAGGAGCACACCCACGCCTTCCCCTTCCCCCTCTTCTTCCCCCACAGACACCCATCTCCTAAACACTGAGTGTCCCCACAGGACTTGCAGCCAGGGGAGCAGTGGGCAGTGGCGGCTCGTGCCGGGCTCACCCCCTGCACCCGTCCCCAAGGCCCCTTTGCTCTGACTCTCCAGTGAGACACAGCAGCCCGGCCCAGGCTCGCCTGCTGCTGCTTCTGTGCTAAGCCCTTCCTTGTTTCACTGTCCCCCACTTTACTCTTAAAAAAAAACAAAACAGAAGCACATCAAACCAGGCAATATATTGGTTGATAAAATATTGGGACCGCAGGCTCACAAGAACCTAACCGCGTGTTTCTCTGGGACCAGGGGTTCAGTGTCTGCCGAGCAAGTCTTCACCCCCATTTTATAGAACATAACTCCCGCTGATAATAAATTCTAGCACCTGCCGTGTGCCACAGCCTGTGCTGGACCAGGGGCGGCAGTGACCAGGGCCTTGAAGCAGTAATCCCATTCGCAGCTCTCTAGCTCAGCCCAGCCGGGTTCAGTGGGAATGACGTCAGCTCTGAGCTGAAGGTCAAGTGGTGTTTGGCCCAGTGAGTGGGCTGCAGTGGCAGAGGTGGGAGGGGAGACTCCAGGGAGGAGGAGTGGAGAGCCAGGTTCCAGGAGCACTACGCTGACAGCCCTCCCTCCCCCTCTTCCTTAGGATCCGGGGAACCAGCTACCAGAGCCCCCACGGCATCCCCATCGACCTGCTGGACCGACTGCTGATCGTCTCCACCTCTCCCTACAGCGAGAAGGACACGAAGCAGATCCTCCGCATCCGGTGCGGGCAGGGCCGGGGTGGTCGCCTGAGGGGCCAGGCCGGGGCCCACCCTGTTTGCCAGATGGGGACCTTGAGATCTTAGGGGGTGATGACTGGCCCAAACGGTCTGGGTCTGGAAAAAGTAGGGCTGGACAACCCAGTGGTGGCCTCTGATACTAGGTGGGGGCCCCTGTGGGGAAGCAGGACATCAGGGGGGCGGGGAGGCAGGACACCCAGCTTGCTGCAGTCAGAGGCCCACCCAGTCTGAGCCCTGTGCCCCCCCCCCCCCCCCCCGCCGCCTGCAGGTGCGAGGAGGAGGACGTGGAGATGAGTGAGGACGCCTACACAGTGCTGACCCGCATCGGGCTGGAGACCTCCCTGCGCTACGCCATCCAGCTCATCACGGCCGCCAGCCTGGTGTGCCGGAAACGCAAGGTCCGCCCGCTGCCCCAAGGGCTTCCAGTGGGACGTCACATGTGGTCTCCGAACGCATGTGTTGAGGGGCGGGGAACTTGGGTCTCTTGGGTCATTTCTGTCTCCTGGCCTGACACGTGGTAGGCACTCAGTGTCTGCAGACCTAACTTGATACCTCGTCCATCTTACTGAAGGAGGGAGAGCTGGGGCCTACAGCCAGCAGGTGGCCGAGGTGGGGTTTACACCCAGGCACTGTGGCCCCAGCATCCCAGTCCTGACCCTTCTCCCTGGAGGGACCCTGCTGAGGTCTCCCTGTCCCCCTCTAGGGCACGGAGGTGCAGGTGGACGACATCAAGCGAGTCTACTCGCTCTTCCTGGACGAGTCGCGCTCCACGCAGTACATGAAGGAGTACCAGGACGCCTTCCTCTTCAATGAGCTCAGTGAGTGTCTGACCCCTCCACCTCGCCCCCCCCTCCTCCCAGGGTCGGCTGACAGCTCAGGCCCTGGCCTCTGGTCTGCAGCGACCCCATTGCCTTTCTTCTCCCCGCAGAAGGCGAGACCATGGACACCTCCTGAGTCCAGCTCCCCTCCCGCCTCACCCCTCCTCCCTGTTTTCTACCAGAGTTCTGACACTGTGATTTTGTATAAAATTATTCTGAAACTGGGCCCCACCACGTGTGTGTTGTACGTGCACACCCGAAACTCAAAGAAAGGCCGCCCCAGGGTGTGGTTTGAGAAGCCTTTATTGGGAGGAGTGGGGAAGGCAGGGGCTCGTCTGCTAGCTCCCAGAGCAGGAGCTGGAGCCAGGATGGGTGTGGGGAGCTGGGGGCAGGGCACCCTTAGAGAAAGACGAGGTCTGGGAGGGTGGGGTGGTCACAGGCCAAGGGGTGGGGTCTGGGGCCCCCACAGTCGGAGCTGCTGAGGCGGCAGGGCCCACAGCGACAGCTGAGGGCCACAGGGAAGGAGACCACCGGGTCCACGCCTCTCGGGCAGCCGGGGAGCCGAACGGAGGCGAACCTCAGCTCATGGTAGGTGCACACCGGCTGGGGCATGGGCGGCAGGAGGGCCGGCAGCACCCGCACCTGGAGGCCGGGATGGGGTTGGGGCACATGGGCCTCTGCTCAGGGCCAGGCCCTGTCCTGGTCTCCCCGCTGCCCCCCACGAATCTCAGACTCCCGTGTTCCCTCCACCCGCTGTACTCTCCCTCCCACACGCCCAACTCTAACTTCAGTTCCTCACCATCCACCCAGGGAGGGTGGGGGGAGGGCAGGCCACATTTCCACCCTGCTGCCACGGGCCTTCTGTGGGCCAGGCGCTGTGGGGTCCACCCTAGCAGTGAGGTGGCAGCGCCCGCCCTCTGGCCAGCAGGGCTCGTCCCTGCCCACTCTGCACAGCTCACCATGCTGGGGCAGTAGCCGGCACAGATGCTGGTGGTGAAGGCGATGCAGACCGGGCAGGCTTCTTTCTCAGCGGCCAGGGTGGTGTTGATGGGCCGGCACAGTGGCCGGGGTGGCTCCTTGGATGCCTGCACCCCACCCGCGCTCAGCAGCAGCCACAACAGCAGCCCCTGGGGTTAGGCGCTGGCTCAGGGCCAGCCTGAGACGTCTGCCCCAGGCTCTACCCTCCCGTTCCCCGCATGTACACACAGGGACCCAGCTTTCCTGCCTGACAACTTCCATTCCTGGCCACCCCTCCACTTTGATCCCCTGTCCCGGTGCACAGGGACCCCAGATACCCGTGCTTAGGCCCCACCCCACTGCTCCCTTCTCCTAGCAGGAAGCCTGCTGGCTACCCACACCCTCCAGAAAGAGACCTCCTTCACCAGGTCACAGGACTCTTGGCAACTGTGTCCTGGGTGGAGTGGTGAGGGACTTGGCGGCCCTTCAGCCTTACCTGGAGCGTCTCCATCCTCGGTGCCTCCCTGTGGAGTTTACCTGGTTTTATACCTGCAGGGGGTTTTATGCCTGTGAGGGCGGGCAGCAAGGTCACTGGGGGCGGTGGCATGGCCAGTAACCTGGACACTAATCTCCTTGGGGGCGAGGGACAAGGCCAGGGAGGTGCAGGGGTGGCTAAATGGAGCCCCCCTCCCCCCTGTTCCCTGAGCGACTTGGCACCAAGAAGCAGGAGACACCATAGGTGACAGCTGACTCTATAGACTGGTCCTCGGGTGCTAGAGAGGGCATGTTGGGGGCCCAGGGAAGGGGACAGGAAGCCCTGGGCTGTGCTAGCAGGTTGCATAGCTCTGTCTCTGCCTGTATGGGGGGACCCTGGAGGAGGCCAGAGCTCACCCCTCCAACAATCCTGGAATGCTGATCACAGAAGCCTCCGCCCTGCCCCACTGAAAGCCAGTGTCCAGCCTTACAGGGGGCTCAGCTTCAATATTGCATTCTGTGATTAGGAAGCGGGTGGCCTGCACCCAGGTATCCCCCACACGGATTCAGCGGGAGCACCCTGTCCCCCACACTTAGGCCCCCAGAAGCTAGGGTGCTGGAGCTGACCCAGCAAACAGTGGCAGTGTAGACAGTGAAGGCCACGTGGGGTTGTGCTGGACACGGCCCTTCCAGCACTCACAGTGGAAGGCAGGCCAGAAGGCCCCTGGCCAGAAGGAACGTGTGTGACTTTGGAAACGGATCGTAGCTCTCTCATCTCCTTTTGGGAGAGGCTTCTTGTCCCGTGTGACAAACCTTTTCTCTTGGCACAAATACACTGAGGGAATGTGGTTTAGAGTCACGAACAAGGCATGTGCCCCCATTCTCAGGACTCCGGGAGGCTCCATCCTGCTTCGTGGACGTGCCGCGGGCAGTGCTCCCTGCAATGTGTGTTAAAGGCTGTGTCTGCTCTATGCAGTCTTCCGTGTGGGTTTTCCCATGTATCAGAAGGAGCAATTGAGATCCCCGGGCTCGACCTCCTGCATTACAACTGGCATAATCATCGGTAGGATTCAGATATCCCGAAAACTCCCCGCATAGGGTTGACTGGGCGATGTCATGGGGTGAGGGGATGCCAGGAGGAATCCTGGGCTGGCCAGCAGATTCTCTGTGGTATTTGACACACAGGACTGTCACAGAATGGGGGTGGAGGGGGGGCACCCCTGAAACTCCTGATGCCTCCAACAAGCCTCACAGCATGTGGGAGAGCAGTGTGCCCTGGAGAAAGAAAGACCTTCGCCATGTTGCTGCCCCTGTGGGCTGCTTAGTGTCCACAGCGTTATGGAGGTCACTGAGAGGCCGAGAGGCGAAGGCATGTGCTGTGCGTTCAGAAGAGGAAACCAGAAAAGGAACACGCGTCTCCTAACAGCAACAGTAAGGACGCCCTAGGAAGACAATTAGAACAGGCCAGGCACCAATTACAGGACCTAGTGCGCCTCTTGGCCAGGGTATGGGAACGATGAATAGCACCCACCCATATACGGGCAACCGTGGCACAGTCTGACTGGAATCCTGGAAAGTGGAATTCTAGTGACAGTGACTCATGCTGGGAGGGTTTTTTTTAAGATTATTTGTTTACTTATTTATTTTTAGAGGGTAAGGGAAGGAGAGAGGGAGAGAAACTCAACGTGTGGTTGCCTCCTGTGCGCCCCCTACTGGGAACCTGGCCCAAAATCCAGGCACATGCCCTGACTGGGAATCCAACCCACTACACCAGCCAGGACAGTTGGAGAGATCTTAATAGATTGTGAGCAGGGAGGTCAGAGAGATGGAAGAAGAGAAATTTGTGGCTCGTCTGATTATGACTGAGAAGATGAAGACCCACAGCCATGGGTGCCGCAGGGTGCTCCAGTGCCACCTCGCATACTACCTCTGTCCCAGCACAGACCTCTCTCTCACTCTGCGGCCCGACCCTGCGCCCCTGCACCCCTGCGGAGCTAGTAGAGCTGGCTGCTAAGTTCAGACAGAAAGGGTCCGAATCCAGCACAGGGTGGCTAGTGAGACTAGCCATAGTGGGATAGAGGGGCCAATGGCATTTTGCTTAGGGGGGATAAATTGAAACACATGTCCTCTGTCACCTCCCATCCCTCTTTGAGACAAAGGAATCACAGGGCCAGAGCCCGAGCCAGTCACACAGCTGCTCTCCTCATGTGGCTAATGTCTGGCTGTCGGGCGGTGTGGCCCGATGAGGGGGATCTACCCTCTAACCCGAGCCAGACCAGTTTACTAGAACTCCAGCAGTTCATCCAGGAGCCAGGCATGCGGCACGCTGTCTATAGCCCGGGGTCCAATGGGCCAGATATGGGAAGACTTCCCACCGGATGAGGGACCAGGCTGTGCAAACTGCATCCCCAGCTTACTTTGGCACTTTGCTATCTATCTCGTTCACCAAAGTGGGTGAGGTTTTTTGTTTTTGTTTTTTAAAGATTTTCTTTATTTTCTAAGAGAGGAGAGAGGGGAATGGAGGGAGAAGAAAGGGAGAGAAACATCAATGTGTGGTTGCTTCTTGCGTGTACCCCACTGGGGACCTGGCCCACAACCCAGGCATGTGCCCTGCCTCGGAATGGAACCGGCGACCCTTTGGTTCGCAGTTCACACCGCTGAGCCACAGCAGCCAGGGCTGAGGTGGGTGATTTTGTATGAGAAGTGACACAGACAGCTGACGACCCAGGGAAGTGGAGCTACTGAGGCATAAGAAAGGAAGGCGGGGAGAAGAGGACCGAGGAAGGAAAACCGAGAACACAACTGTGACGCGTGAGCAGGAAGGTCCAGTGAAAGGGACGTACCAACGATTGTGCAGTGACCTGGGACTGGCCAGGTAGACAAAGACGAGACAGACGGGAAGCCTCACTGTGTTCCAGTAAGTCCGCGGCAGCAAACGTTCCAGCCCCACCAAGACACCCACTGTCCGAACATTGGACAGGATGCCGTCGACTGGAGCGGTTGCACCGGTGCCCCCAGAGCCGACGGACGCCCTGCTTGCCCGACTTCGAGGCTGCCTCCCTGGTGGAGCTGCCTCCGGCCCATCCAGAGGGCGGTCTGTGGGGAGGGGTCTTTGTGTAGGGGGATGTCTGGAGGACCCACTTACGGGGACCCAGTGGGGACCAGAGGCCACGTGCAGAACTTGCTATTCCCTGGTCCCCAAAGAACGCACAGAGTGCTGGTTTTAGTTGATACTGGTGCAGAATGTGCCCTCATTTACCATGACCCAGAGATTTAGGGGACCCACAACCGCCATCGACGGCTACAGAGGACAGTCCATTTAGGTGCAGGCAGACACTGACTCTTGGAATAGGGTGTTTACCACCACGCCCATACAAGGCGGATGTCTCCCCTATCCCTGAGTAGGTCCTAGGAATTGGCATTCTAGCAGGCATGTGCCTACAGACCACTGTAGGGAGAGTTTCGCCTCCAAATAAGGGTTACAAAGACCATTTTGAGGGGGTGTGCCAGACAACCCCCTGAGTCACTTCCCACTCCCTGTAGAACAGTGGCCACCAAACAATACTGCCTTAGGAGACTGGGGAGACTGCAGAAGAACTGGCTAAGGTGAACGTCATCAGACCGGTCCACAGCCCCAAAAACTCACCTGTGCAGCCTAGCCAAAGGCGGGGGGGGGGGGAGGGGCGGGTCTTGGTGCATGCGTGAAGATTAGAGAGAACTAAATAAGGCGACTCTCCCTCTCTTTGTAGCCATGCCTAACGTCGCTAGTCTCCTGGACCAGCTCAGCCATGAGCTGGGCACATACCGTTACGTATTAGATTGAGCTAATGCCTTTTTTTTTTTTTTTTTTAAGATTTTATTTATTTTTAGAGAGGGAAGGGAGGGGGAGAGAGAGAGAGAGAGAGAGAGAAACATCAATGTGCGGTCGCTGGGAGACATGGCCTGCAACCTAGGCATGTGCCCTGACTGGGAATCGAACCTGCGATGCTTTGGTTCACAGCCCGCGCTCAATCCACTGAGCTACACCAGCCAGGGCAGAGCTAATGCCTTTTTCAACCGGTATTGATCCTGAAAGCCAGGGCCAGTGTGCCTTCACCTGGGAAGGCTGCCAGTGGACATTTAGTGTCCTGCCTCAAGGTTGCCTGCACGGCCCAACTGTTTGCCGCGGCCTCGTGGCTGAAGACTCAGCCGCACGGGCTGTGCCGTCCTTTGGGAGATTGTGCCATTACTTTGGTGACATTGTGCTGACCTCTGATTCTCTCTCAGAGTTAGAGCTCGCTGCTCCGCTGCTGTGGGCCCACCCGCAGGGTCAAGGATGGGGGTGGTCAATTCCAACAAAAGCCAGAGACCTGGATTGTCTGGCAAATTCCTGGTTATCGTTTGGTAGGGAAAGATAAAGGTGATGCCTGCTGTTTTGGTAGATAAGCTTCAGCTGTGGCTGGTGTGGCTCAGTGGATTGAATGCCAGCCTATAAACCAAAGGGTCACTGGTTTGATTCCTAGTCAGGGCACATGCCTGGGTTGTGGGCCAGGTCCCCAGTAGGGGCCGTGTGAGTGGCAACCACACATTGATGTTTTTCTCCCTCTCTTTCTCCCTCCCTTCCCCTCTGTCTAAAAATAAATAAAATCTTAAAAAAAAAAAAAAAGATTCAGGCTTTTCCCACCCCACAGAACCTGAAGCAATTACAGGAATTTTCAGGTACTGGCAGGCTTTCATAATACACTTAGCTCAGCTACTGTGCCCTCTTTCCTGCCTCGCCCATAGAGTAGCCACTGGGATTGAGGGGAAGAGCATGACCAGGGTTTTGAGGCTGCTAAGCAAGCGGTGACGACCATACAAGCACTGGGGGTCACACATCAACCTCAGGCATATGATTGGGACGTCCACGTCACCCCTGGAGTCTATGCCTGGGCCTCTGGCAACGGCAAGGGAGCACCAAGGTGCCCCCCAGCCTCTGGTCCCAGCTCTGGGAGGGGGTGGAGGCTCAATACAGCCCATTAGAACAAGTGCACACTGTTTACGAGGCTCTCCTGGACATGAAAGCCATTCCCAGACCTGCTGAAGTTTAAGCCCATGGTACCTATCCCATCGCTGGTGGGTACAGGACTTGGCAAACCGGCCCTTGAGCTCAGCAGCACAGGTGGCCCCTCTGAGCAAGTGGAGTGCACATCTCCAGCAGAGAAGAAAACTAGCCACAAGCCCTCTGAGCCAAGAATTGCAGCAACTCCTGGGCCCAGTTACTTACCAAGACGTGGGCACAGAGGGTGTTTCTCCTTTTCCCGCTCCTGGGCCTACTATTAACGAGGGACGAGCCCTGTGCCTGAGGACACCAAGTACACTGGTGGCTCCTGCTGGGGACAGCCGCCTGCCTGGAGGGCAGAGGCCTACCAGCCCAGCACAGACAGCGTATGGATGGAAGGTGGCTCCAGACAAAGCAGCCAATAGGCTGAATTGAGAGCCTTCCAGAGAGTCAGAACCTGAGAACCTGGGCCAGTGACCATCTGCACAGATAGCTGGGTGGTGTACACAGGACTAACCCTGCTGGCAGTGAGATGATTGGCAAGTGGCTGGAAAACCCCTGTGGGGGCAGGGCCTATGGAAGGACATTTATGAATATAGTCTGGAAACGGTGATAACGCTTTACCACGGCAATGGATGTCAACCTCTCCGCAGTCCGGGCAGTGCCGAGCCAATGACCTGGCATGCATCCGCTGTTGGAAGAGACTCCAGTAAAGACACGGCCAAGTGTCTCCACTGAAAGATGCGCCATGCAAGACAGGAGACTTTATGGGAAGGGCTAGAGGTGTGGGGTCTGCTGCTCCATTACTCTGATGTGTGCAGAGGAGCACCCACATTGGCTGCCCCTTCAAGATAGGGGTAGCCTATGACAGGGGACACCCCACTGACCCGCTGGCAGGTGGGCTGCGTTGGCCTCCTGCCACCACCCGAGGCTCCCGCTGTGCCCTGACACGCGTGGACGTGACCCCTGGCCTGCCACAAGCAGATCCGTGCAAGTGGGCCATGTCATGAGTTGCCACCCAAGGCCTAATTAGCTCTGTGCCACCTGTGGGACCCTGGATATTATCAAAAGCAACCAAGGCACCCATCTCATGAGACATCAGGTACAGGAAAAGGCTGGCGCCCTCAGGAGAGATTGGAGGTCCCCTCTGCCATCCGCCCCCTGGAGCCAGCCTCACTGAAAGGTACAGCGGCCTCCTGAAAGAGGCTGGCTTGCTGGAGGGCCCCTGGCCGGAAGGAATGTGTATGGCTTTGGCAATGGACTGTACTCCCCTCTTTATCTCCTTGTGGGAGAGGCTTCTTGCCCAGTGACTGCTTCTTGACTTTTTCCCTCTGAGAGCACACACTGAGGGAATGTAGTTTAGAGAGGCACGTGCAAGGCACAGGCCCCTTTGTCTGGGACCCTTTCAAACACGTCTCGGACTCAGGGACGCGTGGTCCCACTTTGCCATCCACTGCCACTGGTGCTCCCGGTACTGTGAGCAATCAAGGCTACATCTGCGCCATCCAATCCTCCTTAGGATTTTTTCGGTTTATCTGATGAAGCGGTCGAGCTCCTGGGGCTCAACCTGCTGCTTTACACTGTCATTGACAAAGATAAGCTCAGCCCCATCTCCCACAAAGGGGACGTCCCACCCGCTGACCCACGGCCTAGTAGTATATATTCCCTGCCCACCACCGCCTCTATAATCCAGCGTGTGGCTTGCCCCACCCACCGCCCAGTGGGTGTGCCCCAAGCTCTGTCCAGCCCCACTTGGTGGGTGGGGTTCCCAAGCTCAGTCCCGCCTACTGTGTGCACATTTGCTGTCTTCCAGGCAAGGCTCAGGCCCGGCCTGGAGGGCCTGTCTGCGGGCGGGGCTGGCGCAGACGCTCAGTCGAGCGCGGGCTTCAAACTGCAGTAGTTGGAGTACTCAGTGCGGTAGGCTTGCGGCACGCTGTAGATGCCGGGCACAAGTTTCCAGTGGGGGCCGCCCCAGGGAAGCTCCAGTGGGCAGAAGCGGTCAAGCCGGCGGATCGGGTGCAGTGGGGCGCTGTAGGACTCCTGAACCAGAGGTCGCGCCCCGCGGTGCGGCACAGCAGGCGTCACCGGGCGGGCGCGGGGCACACGGATCCGAGAGGAGGGCGGACAGGGCGGCTGCTGCGGGCCGTGGCCCCACACCTTGGGAGTCTCCTCGAAGTTCCAGTAGTTCAGCGAGTCCTTGCCGGGGTATCCAAGCAACTCCTTCCTGTTGAGGGAAGCAGGGTGGGGAGAGCACAGCTGAACCCTCTGGAGCAGTCTGAGGATTCAGACCTCAGGGCCTGAGGACGCAGCAGAACCGAACCCTCCTGCGTTGTGAGGAGTCAGTCGGGGCACTCCTCACACTTAGAAAGAATGGGGCTGGGGACTCCTAGCCTGGATTCCTGGGTGCTCGAGGTACGTAAGCTCCGGGAGTCTGGGGTTTTCACAACTTTGGGATGGAGTTATCTGTGGACTCCGGAATGCCAAAGGAGCCCCATCCCACTCCCGCAGGGCCCTGCTCCTGATCCAGAACTGGCACTTGGGCCCTCAGCAGGCTTCGTGGTCCTGAGCCTTGACTCTTAAGAATGCCTGGGCGCCAAAAAAAGGCAGGGTCTGGGGTTCGACCTTCTGGTTCTAAGTCAGAGAGGGGGAGCCGACACCAGGAAACTAGGCGCTCCACAGGCTCCGCGGGGCTGGGCGGGGGTCATTGCGGATGGAAACCCAGGCTCACTTCGAGTAGGCTCGGAAGTCCCGGGCAGAGGTGGACAGATAGAACTGGTGGCGGTCCAGGATGCTCTGGTCGGGTCCTGTGAAAGGCTGACCCACTAGCTTGGGGTTCTTCATCCAGGGGAGCAGAGCCTGAGGGGGATCGGACAGGAGGAATGCCCCGAAGAGATTTCATACCCCTTTCGAAGCCTTGGGTCCCAGACTGAGGACTCCTCTTCCTTCGGACTGCACAGCCTCTCTGGACCGGGCCTCCACACCCGCCCCCAGAACCATAAGCCTTCCTGACCAGTCAATGCCGGCGCACGTTTGCTTTGCTCCCCAATTCAGAACCCTTACTAGGATCACTCCGATCCCAAACACTTTCTGCCTGTCACAGAAAAGAAAGCCAAGCCCCCCAGACTTACACTTCCCTTGTCCTGCCCCTGGAATTAAGCCACACCTTGGCCGACAAGCCCTCCTAGCTTCATCCGGTCCCAGAAAGCCTAGCCCGCCTCTGGCTCCCCCAGAATATCCAAGACCAGCGCTCTGCCTGGATCCGCCCCAGCCTCAGAACTTCCTCATAAACCGCCCCAGCACTTGCTAGTTGCGCCCCCTAGCCTCACAGCTGGGATTTCGGGTCTTCAGTCCCTCCTCCTTCTGCCCCCGTCTCCAATTGGCCAAGCCCCTTCCCCTTATTCCTTGCTCTCCTAATTCCGCCCCAGAGCCTTTAGCCACGCCTCCAGGCTAAAAATTCCTTCTGACCCCGCCCCAGGGTCTCAGTCTGGTCCCTAGCGGGTAGTACGGCCCTTCCGACCCACCCCAGTAGCTTCAAGCTCTGTCTACTCCCGCCCACGCAGTCTTCTTCGCTACCTGAGAAGGGCCCCCGCGGTGGTGGTCCGCAGGCGCCGGGGGCTGGGGCGCGACGTAGCCGGTGGCGCTCCGGTCCAGGTCGGGCCAGCCGGAGTACTGTGCCCTCGCCTCGCTGCACTGGTGCTTTGTGATCAGAGGGAGGCGCCAGCTGTGGTGTCTGAGCTGCGGAAAGGCGATGCGGGCACCCAACGTGAAGGCTCCTGGGACGGAACTGGGGTCCTCGGCCCTGTCCCCCCGCGGGCCTGGGCATCCCAAAACCTCACCTTTTCCCCTAAATCCTTGATCCCTATAATCCGCATGGGGTCCGCAGGTTCTGGGGCCCTGGGCTGCGCGTAGGACCCGCCGTAGGTCTTGGGCACAAAAGCCGAGCCAGAAGTTGTCTCCCATCTGTTGATGACCTCGTCGAAAGGCCCGATGTGCAAATCCTGCTTTGCGGCTGGGGGCAGGGGCTCCGCCTCAGTGGACTGGGCAGAAGGCGCGGGACGTCAGCCACAAAAGCTCAGGGGCCTGGTCCGCCAGCCCTGACCTCCCCAGTCGGTGCCAAGCCCTTTCCGCTCTCCCGTTCCAGGCATCCAGGTTCCCCGTGCCTTCTTCCACGGACCCAGGACTCCGGGACCCTCCTGCTTCCGTTAGGAGTCCAAGCCACCGACCCCCCTTTCTTTCAGCAAGGTGTCTGGACTTTGGGCCCCTCCTCTTTTCTAGGAGTCCTCTCACCTGGAGGGTGGGCGGAGGGAAGGGCGCGGGTGGGATAATGTGGTGGGCCACACCACTGCTAGTGAGATGCCACTTGGGCCAGCATCCAGGCAGCTCGGTCCCGGAGATGGGGGGCCAGGGAGGGCCACAGCGCAGAGCTAGGGTCTGGCCGGCCATGATTCCGCCCCCTCCCTGTAGCCAAGCAGGAGGTTTGTTGTTGTGTTGCCCTAGGTGACAGAACCCGCCCTTCCCGAATCCAGCCAATCGAGGGCCTGCCGGCGTGTGGGTGGGTACAGTGAGAAAAAGTCCCCGGCACCGAGGGATAGGGACTTGGACAAAGGGGGCAGAGACCCCAAGAGGACCGCAGAAACTTAGAGAAGTTGAGGGGAGGGGGCACCCAGACAGAAGGGCAGACACGGGGAACAGGGGAAGGGGAATCAAAAGTTCAATTTTAGAATTTTAGAGACACCCCTGGTGCGGGGGTGGAGGGACCAAAGAGGGGACTGCAGAGGGGGAGACAGAAACCAGAGGGGGGTGCTCAGAGATCTAGGGAGCAGTCCGGGCAGAGACTCAGAAGGAGAGGAGGGTAGAAACCACCCAGCACATCAGGAAATCCGTGAGAAACACCCCCAGCCACCATTTCTGTAGGGTCCCGGCCCTCCCAGCAGCGTGCTCCCTCAGCCAGGCCTGTCTACCTGGGGCTAAGGATTTCCCGCGGGCTGTCCCTCCCTCCCTGCGTGTGCAGCGTCAGCGTCCGCTTTGTCTGCCCTGCTGCCTTTGATTTGGCTGAAAACTTCCACCTGGGCACAGGGGTGGCGGGGGGCAGGGGTGGGCAGAGCGAGAGACCCTGGGAGAAATACCCAGGGAAGGACTAAGCCACAAAGCCGGTGGTGGGGGTGCGGAAAGAACTTTGACGAATGAGAAGAAATACAAGAATGGGTAAGAGACGGTGACTAAGACACAGAGACAGAAAAAGAGCTACTGTCCCAGAGACAAGAGACAGGGAGGCGGCAAAAGAAAGAGAGAGCAGAACTGCAGACCTGGAGCAGAGGTGCAACCTCAGAGGCCGCCTCGCCCTTCTTCCCAGGGGCCCAGTCGGGGATGGTGCTGGGTCTCTGTGCCCTCAGCCTGGAGCTGGCTCTCCAATAAAGCCTGTGTGTTGGTAACAGGTGTGAGGCTGTGGAGTGGGAATACGTGATGGGGTGCCCTGAGGACGGGGAGGAGTCTGCCCCTGACTTCTCTGGTCACTGCCTCACTTTAAAGATCTTTGGCCATGGCCCCTGGCTCCTCGGCCCCCACTAAGTCATCCTGCCAACCTGTTCTGCAGACAGGGACCACTGAGACTGCCTTCTGCCCCCCTCACTCAGGCTCCTAGGGTCCCCTCTCCTGTCAGGTTGTTCTGGCCTATCAGTACCCAAATGACCCCTGATCCTCTCCAGGGGTCAGGCCAGTGGGTCAGAACCTCATGCCCTCCTCAAGCTGGGCAATGTTAATGTTTATTTCTTTCCCAATGTGGAGTAAAGGTCAAGACAGGGAAGGGCGGTGGAAACCTGACTCTAAGTCCCCACCAGGGCCAAATTCTCCAGCATCCTGACCTCCTATCTTGCGTACCTACTGTGACAGGTAGGTCACTATCACCAAACAGAACATTCTTGCCCCATCTGACCTAGTAAACTTCCCATTAGAATCCTAGCTTCCAGCCAGTTGCTCACACGTTCCAGTTTTTATGCTCCCCAACTGACTCTTTGGCATAACCCCTCCTTGTCACTCTCTCCAGGACGGGCGAGGTGATGTCCCCTGAGATCACATAGTCAGCAACTTAGAAGCCATGGGCCTCCAGGGTCCAGTCCACCAAGCTGATGTGACAAGTCATGTATTAGAGCTGACAAACAGCAGGCAGTCAGAAAATACGGGCTGTCATCATCATCATTACCATCGGGTTCACAGGAGGACTCCTATTCATCCTTCAAAACCCCATTTGGTTTTGTCTCGCACAAACTGTACCGATTGAGCTCTCAAAATCCGAAAGCCATGATTTTTGTGACTATTTAACCAGTTCCCAAAACGAGGCCCAGAGCAGCCAGGTCACGCCTGAGGTTCTTTGGTAGCCAGCTCTCTTCCTCTGCCTGTCCAGTTCCTGGGCACGGGCCTCAGGCCCGGCCAGTCCGGCTGAGGAGCGTGCAGACACAGGCGGTGTCGATTCGGATCCATCGCCAGCCCACACGGCCCTGAGCATCGGTGGTCAGTGCCCGCACGTAGGACTGCTTGGCCTTACACTCGGACACCCAATGCCTCCGGTCCACGCCCCGGCAGCCCCCACCACCTGCACCGGGGCCACCTTCCCCCGTGTTGTCAGCCTTGCAGCGGGTCTCAAAGAAATACTGGCGGAGGGGACTGCCGCCAGCCGCAGGCACCTCGCCCAGCACCTCCACCTCTCGCCCACGCAGGTCCACAGCCGTCCGGCGGTCTGTCACCCAGCTGCTGACCGCATCGCACACAGCCAGCTCTCCCCGGCGACTCGCGGGTGCTGTCTCGCTCACCCCTCGCCGAGTGCGGTTAGCCGGGCTGCCCGGGGGCTCCCAGAAGGCCCCGGCCTCCAGCAGGAAGAGCAGAGGGGGGCCCGCGGGGGCACCCCTGGACAGTACTACTCGGGGGGACAGGAGGTCCCACTCAGGGGCCGGAAATGCAGGCAGTGGCAAAGGCGGGGGGTGGGGTTCCACGGGGACACAGGGGAGGAGGCTGAGGAGGAGGATGGGGAGGGACCATGAAGGGGGGCGCAGCATCGCTCTGAACACCTGAGGGGGAGAGGAAAGCTGGAGTTAGGGAAGAGGGTAAAACTTTGGGGGGGGGGCTTGCATGACAGAACCACAGGGGAGCCTTTGTTCTAGAACCTTGGGGGACCCTATATCGTAGGATTGGATAATGCCTACCTTCCAGATTATTCTACTACTATTACTACTAATAATTATAATTATTCTACTACTGTTACTAATAATAGCCAGTAATTGGGGAAATACAGGCTCAGAGAGGTTAGCAACTTGTACCAGGTCACACTGCCAGCAAATGCCAGAACTGGAACCCCGGTCTGAGCAACTGCACCCTGCCACACTGCCTCTTCAACCCCAAGGGACCCTATGTCCCACCGCCTGGAGGAGGTCTGAGGTCCCAAAATTCTGAGAAAGGCCAGTTCTGGGATTCTAGGGTGACCCAACTTCAGCTCAAAACTGCCAGTCACAAGGCAAGACAAGTCAGACAGGGCCTCGGTTTCCCTGGCTGTGACATTGACCTGGGGCTGGGAGATGCAGGTGGAGGTGTGGGTATATTGCATTTTCTCTACAACATTCTGGAAGCCTGTGGTTCTGGGAAAGGGTGGTTACCGGACCTGTCAGCACCTACTCCACCTCCGAACTTCCGGGCTGGGGGCCCCCAGGCTCCAGGGGGCCCCTGGGGGGGACACAGGCGGCCCCCTCCTTCCTGACATCTCAGTAGAGGGAGGGGGCAACTACCTAGGGGAAGAAGGGAAGCAGCAGGTTATATAGGCAGGTGGGGGAAGGGGCCTGAACCCCTGACGCTCCCCTTCCAGGGTTCCTTTTAAAGTGTAGGGTACCCGAGAGTGAGGCCACGCCCCCTTTCAGAGGCCCCCTTCCCTGCCTAGGTGATGGCTCCTGGCTGCGATGGAAAGCAGATGGGGGAGGAGAGGGGAGGGGCGAGGCTGGAAAAGATTACATCCTCCTCGGCCCATTCATCTCTCAGATAGGGTGGGGGTGGGGCTGGGCTGGACACCCGGGCACCTGAGGGCCCACACTCAAGAAGCCCTGGGTCCCCGAGGCTGCTTCCTGGAATGTTTTCCCCACACGGGACAGGCCAGGGCCCGTCCGAGACTCCCGCTGCGCATACCTGGAGCGGCTGCCTGGCCCGGCTGGGAGACCAGGAGTGGGAAGGTGGGGTGTGAAGAGGGGCGCGCACGGGACCAGGAGTGTAGGTCCGCGGCTGCCGCTTCCCTCAGACCCGGAGTCCTGGGTCTCGCCTACCTGGTCCCTCGGTGTCCAGACCCCCTGCCCCCTCCCTCAGCATCAGGAGCCCAGGCCCCCGAATCCCTCCTCCCTCAGACCCAGGAGTTCTGGAGTTCAGGGCCCCTCCTCCCCAGGCACTCAGAAACACGGACTGGAAAAAGATTTGGGCTGAGGGTCCGGACCGTTGAGCCCCCTCTGGGGGAACCCGCTGCTCCTCCGAGACGTTTCTCTCCTGCCTCAGTTTCCTCCGCCAAGCCCCGCCCCCGCCGGCCCCGCCCACATCCCTCCCTACCCGGGGGCAGGGCGACCCGGACTCCGGAATCCCGCAGGAGGAGGCGCCGAGGCTCTTACCTGGGGCGCCCTCCTCGGCTCCCTCGGCTTCCCCTGGCGCGGCGGCGCCTCCTCCTCCTGCTCGTTGGCTGCAGGGACGCGCGCTCGCCCGCCGGCTCCTCGCTGCACACGCTCCGGAGGGCCCGGGTCGGGGGCGGGGGCGGGGCGGCGCCGGACGGCGGAGGAGGGGCCGGGGGATCCCGCCTTCTACACGCGGGCCGGGACCTCGGAAGCCCGGCCTGGCTCGCTCAGCCCTCCGCCCGCCTCGGTCCCAGGAGTCCGGGCCCCCGGCCCCTCCTCCCTCGGACCTGGGAATGGAGTCCCCAGCGTCTCCTCCCTCAGACCCAGGAATCCAGGCCCCCAGTCCCCTCCTTCCTCGGACCCGGGAGTGGGAACCCCCATCCCCCTCCTCCCTCAGACCCAGGAATCCGAGCGCCCAGCCCCTCCTCCCTCGGACCCGGGAGTCTGGGCTTGGGATTCCTTTGCATTCTCTTGCCAGTGAAGTGTCAATCCCCAGGCAGATTCCCACCCTCTGCTCTCATCCTCTTTCCCAGGAGCTCCGGGCCAGACATTAACCAGCTGGGCTTGGGCAGTGATAAGGCCCCAGGCCCGGAGACAGTGCATGTGGGGGGCTCTCCCACGAGGGCTTCTCTCCTGGAATTTCCTGGGTGGGGACTGGGGAGAGGTTCTTGTCCTCAGCTCAGACAAGAGAAAGTCAAGGTATTGTAGGACTCGGGGATGGATATGGTTTGAGGACAGAATGACCTTAGAGAAAGAAAGTCAGTAGTGACAGACGAAGGGCGGCGGGTGAAAGGCACAGAAATGGGGAGGAAAAGGGGACAGAGTCCAAGGGAAAGAGGGGCATGGAAAGCCGGGGAGAGAGAGAGGACACAGACCCAAAGACAGGAGACAGACACCTGGAGAGATGGGGCCAGAACCCAGAAGAGGGAGAGTCCCAGAGAGACAGGCAGAGACCCTAGACAGCGATATGGGAGCTGGAGTCTGGGACAGTCCTGTCTCAGGGCCCCCCCTCCCCCGAGTTATTTTCAGGAGGGAAGTTGACACTTGCCTTCTGAGGGGAGGGCATCCCATACCCCTCCCTCCTAAATATAGCATGGCAAGGGGGCAGAAAGGGTGTCCCCGATGAGGGTGTTCCCCTGTCCTCTGCCCCATCACAGCCAAGGCAACGCAGAATGCAGACACAGTTGTTTATTGGGGTGGGGGAGGGGCACTTCCCAGGCCTCGAGTGTCCAGTGGAGTGATCTCCCTGACCTCTCCACACTCCTCCTCCTCCCCGTCCCGAGAGCTCCCAGCACGCCCCGCTCCCGCCAGAGGCAGCCTGTGCAACTCCCCGGCTCTGGCTGAATGGCCCGGGAGAGGAAGCAGAGAGGAGTCACTGGGCAGCAGTTTCTGTCCCCCTCTCCCCGGGTCTCTGTCCCCCTCTGTGGGTCTCTGTGCCCCCACCCCTATCTCTGCCCCTTCCATCTCTGACACCTCCCCTCTGGCTCTCCCCCTTCCTGTGGGTTTTCGCCGTCTCCTGGGTCTCTGAGCCCCTCCCAGTCCGCTGCCCTCCTGTCATCTGCCCCTCCATCCCCGTGGGTGTCTCTCTTCACTGCTGTCTGGCGGCGTCCTCTCCGCAGGCCTCCTCCTCTTCGGGCCTCTCTGTTGGTGCTCTGTGCCTGCCGCCATGCCCCTGCCTGGGTCTGTCACCCCTGAGGGGCCTGTCTTTGTTTCTGTCTCCAGGTGTGTCTTCCTCTCCATTTCCGAGTGAAGTGACAACCTAAAGGTTATATGATTTCCGACCTTTATCGGACTCTTCCTGCGGTCGGTACCTTCTCCTGTCTCTGGGCGTGAGAAGGTGGCTGGATTAAGTCAGGAGTGCCACGGAGAGCATCTGGCTGCATTCTGAGTCACCAGTTCCCTTCTGATGGGTCAGCCTGGTGCCTCTAAGTAAGATTTCATTTGATCAAAAAAGAAGGGGGGTTGTTATCGCTAAAAATAACAACCACCACACTGTGTAAACCACTGGGGTTTTAATAAATTAATATGAGTAAAGTATTTGAATGACGCCTGGCACACAGGAAGCCCTGTATGTTAGTGATTTCACCCTCCCCCTCCTCCAAATGCCCTTTGCACTGAAAGACCCCACACAATGCTTGGCTTTGTGGCCTTGGGTGACGCCCTCCACTCTGAGCCTTGGTTTCCTTGTCTGTGGGGCTGTTTGGACTCAGGAGGTCCTGTGCATACCGGCAGGCAGACGGGACACGTGGGGCCAGGCAGACGGTCACGAGCCCTGGCCCCTGGTGACAGTGACGGGCTGCCTGACCTTGGAAAGCTGCTCTCATGCTCTTAAGACTCAGGTTTCTCCCCGGTTCATCTGACAGCGTTCCCGGGCCGCGGGAAGACGGGGCGGCGTGCCTTGGTTGGGGATTCTGTGGAATGGAGACTGCCTCTCTCTGGGCTCAGCGGCACTGACTCGTGCTGCCATTTTCTCCTCTGGTTCTCTTTCTCTCGGACACTCTGGTCTGCCTCCAGTCTGGGTGTCCCCCTCTCCCTCTCTCTGGGTGCCTGACACCTGCTCTGGGTCTCTGTCTCCCTCTTGATTTGGGTTTCGGCCCCTTCCCTCTGGGTCTGTGTCTCTTCCTTTCTGAATCTCTGCTCCTTGCTTTCGTGTCTTTCTCCCCTCTGCTTTGGGCTTTTTTCTCTATCTCTGAGTCTCTGTTCTTCCCTAGGT